>VZTO01015281.1:51557-80069 GCA_013400615.1 Syrrhaptes paradoxus
TTTTTTTTTTTTTTTAATGGATGGAGTCTAGATGAAGAACAGCACTAGTTCAAATAAATAGAGCTCAAATAAATGGCAAAAACCAAAGACCTAATGGGGAGTTTTCCTCCAGTTTCCTTTCAGCATTTCTCAGTGGGCTCAACCCTAACTAGCAAAAGAGAAAATAGGAAGCAAAACCCTCGAGGGGAGGGAATGTTTTTTAACTATTATTGAGCCCTTTCACCCTCACCATGGAGGGCATTGGTAGACCTCAATGGGTCTAAGTAGTCTCTGCTGGGGCCTCCATCCAGTCCCTGCCCATGGGTCCAGGGGCCCATCTAAGCTCAGCCCAGGACCTTCAGACCATGCCCGAGCTACGCTGGAGGAGTGTTGATCTCCAGGTCAATGACAGCGATGCCCCTGCCTCCCCATGGACCCTGTGGATCCCAATCCTGTCCTGCGGGCTCACTTTAAGGTTTGACCTGGGACCTCCTTCATCGCCAGGATCTTGTCTGGTGATCTGGACTCTTGGTTGAAGCTGGCCACAATCTCTGGGTCTCTGAAGGTTCTGATAGCATCCCCTGGCAGAACCAAACCAGGTTGAGGAGCTATGTCATTAATTGCTGGGCAGACATGAGGTGATGATTTAAATATCTAGTCTCTCTGAGTCTGCAGGACAGTTGGATGTCCCAGGGCAAGCCACAGAGCTTCAGCAAAAGAGACTGGCCCACTTCATCAGTAAAGATGGGATGGAGGAGACGGCTGTCTGAGGCTGGGGAGAGGAAAGCAAAACAGGGAGAGAGTCTTGAATTCAGATCTGACCATGCTGAAGGCACAGTGTCTGCAGAGCCAAGCTCTGCTGCTCAGCATGTGCACGAATTCCCAAAGGAATGTGTTTGCTCGGTGTCTGTTAGAGCAGAGAACGGCAGATTTACATGTTAACCGAGCAAAACCAGAAGCTGATGTTCCCTGTACTTGGCATGTGGAGAGGAGGGTGAGTCCACGGGTATTCACAGCATTAAAGTCAAATATCTACAAAAAAAGGGCAGGAGTTGGTGTGAATACCCTGGAAACCCCACTAAGAAAACAAAAAGACAAAGGAGCTTGTACCTGCATCACTCATTCTCTGAGAGATTGCCCCAGTGTTTATCTCAGATTGCGATGTCGCAGCTCCAGCCTATGATCTTACCTCTGCTCTGCGCCAGTGCGTTAGCGGAACTAGGGGAGATTCCAGACTCTGCAGAGACAATTATTAATATGTACAAATGTGGGCATTTCCCCTAGTTTTTCTGCAGGCTGAAGACTTGTCAAAGCCCTGGAATCTCTCTGACTGCACTTTGCAGGATACACCTGGCCCTCTTGTTTTCCTGTGTTAGGTAACCAAGAACAAATCACTTGTGGTTTCTGAGGAGTTCTGCCTGAAATCTGGGGTGAGTTTGGAATTGAATTCTTCAGCAAAATGAGGAAGAGAGTTTCGAGGAAGTGGTGAATCTACATTAACAGAAGTTGTAGGCACAATCTTGAATGTGTCACTTCTAATTCAGGGGGAGGACTGCTGACTTCCCACCTGCCTTCCAAGGCTGTTACATGGATGGTTGTAAGCTTATCTGAAGCTCTGCATGTTTCTTTCTTTACTCACTAATTGACTTCAGTGCTAATGGTCAGCCCCTTTTTTTTTTCTTTATACATTTCACTGACACCTTCTTCTGGAAATCTTTTCCATCTAATTTTCTCTGAAAGAAAGGGGACCAGTTAGCACAGAGACTTGATCTTGCAGGCACTCTTGAGGGTAAGAGAGACAGGTACTTGCTGACAGACCCTAACCAGACAGTAGGTCGTGAACTAGGGGATCTGAAAAGAAGAGCACATAACATCTGCCCTCGCCCTTGCACGTTCACTGTCAGTGCTGTGTCCCCCGTGTAAATGGGAAGGCAGCTGTAGGTGCAGGGCTTTGTGTACAGGTAGGAAGCCAAAAGTCCCTCCAAGCATGGAAGAGCGCACATGATGGGGGTATGGATTGGGAATGGGACACGTCAGCACCTGCTCGCCCCGACAGGTAACACACCTCCTCCGGACCACGCCGGCGCTGACGGAGGTGGGGACCGGTGGCCGCACTGCCCTGCACTCCCTGACCCTCTGCATTTCCCCGCTGGCTCGCAGCAGCCGGGTACGTTACATGGGTTTGGGTGAATTTTCTAGATCAGTGCTTTGCCGTCCATGCTTGGCTGTGGGCATTGTGGGTCTGTTTGCTTGTTGCCCGAATAGCTCCTTCCCAGGGTCCGGGCTGGGTGTGGGAGAACTGCCCTGTGCTCACTTACCTGTGTGTGCCGTGGGCTGACGAGTGCATTTCAAGGTGTACGGGGCTGTTGTTTTCTCAAACTTACTTTTTTTTCGCAAAGCAAACTTTGAGCATCATTAGCCTCGTGCCTAGGAGCAAAAGGAAAACGACAGCTATCACCAACGACAGAGCACGGTCCTTGGCAGAGCGTGAAGGCCAGCAGCACCGTCAGTGCCAGGAAGTTTAAGGAAAACACGTATTTCCCTGGACATGGCATCCAGGTACTGCGGGGGGACGGGGAGAGGGAGTGTGTTCCTGCCCCTTCCAAACCAACAGAACATCTTGTTCCTCTTTCTGCTTTTTACACAAAAATAAGCTGAGGACTGAGAAGCTTTGCCCAGTGCCAACCCGTGCCCTGGACTCTAACAGTTAATTCTCTGCGGTGCTTTCAAAGGTTTCCTTTATTTCCTGCCTGACAGACAGGGGGGAGGAATTTGGTCTGCCAGTGAGGGAGAAAGATGTTTTCCTACAGTGCTCCGATCCAGCTCCATCCACACCCTCTGCTCAGAAGGGCAATTGTTTCCAAGAACACTACAAAAACACACCATTCTCATGAAAATAAGTAAGGAAAATCCTTTTCCCGTTTTTCCCCACCAGCAGAAGTCAGTGAAGAAACTGCTGGGTGTGGATGTCCAGAAGAGAAGCCTGCAGCGAGGCTTAGCACCAGGAGAGGTTTCCACCAGAGGGGTCATTTTCTAGCATCACCGCTGAGTGCGTTGGTCAGCACATGTCCATTGCCACAGCGCTGAGCTCAGGAGAATCTTCCCTTGAGGCAGGAGGAAGGAGGGCTTAATTCTCTCTAGCTTTTCTCCAGCATGTCAGGAAGAAGGTTGGAGTTGATGGATCTCCTGGCTGCATGCTGGTCACCTTCGGCTTCCTCAGAGCCAGGACAACAGGGGGTCACGGACCCACAGTCACAGTGCTCCATCAAAACCAGCATGCAGCCCACCTTTCTCCTGCCACTTCCAGATTTTCCTCTGGAGTAGACGTCACATTTCTTGCCCATAGCTCGCCAGCCTGTTATGATTTTCCTCACGGAAAAGGGCAGCCTGCGGTGCACTGTGCATTTATTTTCCTAAGGGTTTCACTCACATCTGTGTCCTGCAATTCCTAGGAATAAATAAGAGCTAAAATTAATTTGTGGACAAAATAGAAGGGGACACAGCTCTGGTCCTTAGGAGTCCTGGGCTGCAGCAGAGAATGACGAACTGTAAAAGATTCAGATGCTAACCATTTCTCCCCTGTTAGCTGTTTTCCCTCCACTGCTTGTTATCCTCTCTGCTAACTAAGGCTTGTTATCTTTAAGAGCTCATCCAGATTCCTCCGTTGGTTGCCACCTGGGAACACAGCCAAGTGTGAACATCAGACTCCTGTCCGAATCAGGGCCATCCCACCTGCCGTCACCTCATACAGTCACAGAGAGGGTGCAGAGCTGCACTCTCCCCGCTGGAGCTTTGCTACCACGATGACACCTCCCAAAACAAAGGAGTTTGCAGCACAGAGAGCCTGTACTCAACCGCAATAGCTCCGAGCCTCACTAGGAGCCAGGCACAGCCAGCTCTGTGCAAGCCTTTCTGCGCTGGTCAGACAACATCTGTATCAACATCTTCCACAGGATGGCAAGTGGGAAAGGATGGCTCCAGGGATTTTCCAATTCTGCAAGTTTGGGTGGAATCTGCTTCTTCAAGTTCATGAATTCAGATGTGTGATAACACCTGGGGACAGAGACTGCAAATTCCTGAGATCAGGGCTTTGGGAAGCAGAGGTGTAATGCAACCAGATGTTGCATGCTACGGGCCTCTTGGCCAGCTGCCTTGGCCACTGCGGCAAGCAACATGTCCATCCCTGCCAGAGAACATAAGTCCTGTGTGCTCGTGCTTTGTACACATGACCCAGGAGCAACATTCACGCTGCCAGACTATCAATCAGGAGCTCTTTTTTAAAAAAGAAAAATAAAACAATAGCCTTGTGTTTTCTTTGGAATTTCTAACCACGCCGTACAGTTAGCAGCACAAGCCATGGCTGGCAGGGAGTGCTGCCTGCTCACCCTCCTCTCCCTCCCCAGCAACAGCCTGAGTCATGGCTGTGGTCACAGACAGTGACACAATGCCATTGTCATCCAAAGAATGCAGTGTTTTCCTGCTCTGCAAAAATATTTTGTACAGTGCATTTTCCACGCTCTCCAGAGGCGACACTGTCCGGATTCTTGCTGTAAGTGCCCCCAGGAGCGCTGCTGACTAATACTCCCACTTCTCTCCTCGTGTTCCCCCAAGGTCCCAGACTTATTTATACCCTGCACAAAGAGTCAAGGTTGGTGAAGTGGATTTCCTCAGAACACCGCATGCACTGAAGTGTGAGGCAATTGTGAATTTAATCTCTCGAGGTACAATTCATTGAGGTCACGTCACTGGAGCCAGCTCACAGTTAAGGGTCTGTCCCAGAGCAGTTGGCTTGGACATATATAGGCAATAGCGTAGCAGGTAGACGATTTGTCCCCCCGACTCCAGAGATGGCCATGGGGTGACTCACCCCCTGGAGCTGCCTCTCTTGCTGTTGCCTCCTGAAGTAATGAGACACAGAGCTGCAGGCATGCTAACCCCTGCAAAAGCCTGCTTTAATCACCAGCCGTGTTCCTGCCCTCTGTGCACACCCCAGGGGACTGCAGCCTCCTCACCTCTACAGACCTGTCTGCTCTACTTAGCTTGGAAATGAAATTGCAATTACTTCCTAACACTGCAGTCCTTCTGCCTTTCTCATGCTGCACAGCAGACAAGGAAGGACGGGGCCAGCATTTTCTGTTTCTGCCAGGTAGTTATCGGGGTGATTTAAAACCAAATTGCTTGGGAGCACATAGGATAAATAAATTAAAATGCAAATCTCAGGATATGAAAAAGACCTCATTCACCCAAAAGTCTTTGTTTTATGCAACTGAAGGACAGATGATGAGTCTGCAATAAAGCTGCTCACTGTGCTGAGCTTTTCCACTCCTAAATAACAGTGCAGGCTGGTGTGCTGGTGAGTATGTGATCCTACACACTCCACATGCAAAAAGCATGTTCTCAATGGGACAGCACTCAGGACCTTGCTGCAGTATGGTTTTGTGGTGGGATGTAGCATAAACATGGTGCTTCAGAGCATTTTGGGATGCAGGGCGGTTCTGGGGGGATGAATGTGCAGAGTGGGATGTGTCAGATAAGCTCTGAAACATCCATTTCCTCCGTGTTTCTGTACATGTAGGACATGACTGGGGCCATGGCATAGTGCTTGCAGTGGTTGCTCCCCATGAAGTAGCTGTAAAATTACTCTGTGTCTGTGGCAGGTGTGTTTGTGAGATGAATTATTTTGAAAATAATTGATTGTGTGATTGATTTTGCAGAAATGCCTTGTTTGGATTTTGGTTTTCCTCAACCATGCTTAAAACAGGATGAAAGGAAGAACCAGCATTATCGTATCAGAATAATCTGCACCAAGTGTATTTCCTCTGCAAACAGGACATTTGTATCTGTCACTGACAGTGTGGTAAGGTAAACCAGGCTGGATCTGACCAGCCATCCTGGTAAAAGCAACTGGTGGATGATGCTGAACTTGAGCCTTCAGTGGACGGTGAAAATTCTGCACGTTGCACGCAGCCAGTTGTGAAACAGCGGATGTTTTGGAGCAGATAGGTGATGCGGAAGACTTCCTTCCTCAACTCAGAAGGCAAATAATTTGTATCCTGATTACAAATTATGAGGGTTCAGACATTGCAAGGTCAGAAGGGACTTTATAATTATGTCATCTGACCTTACCAAATAGCGCAGTCTTGGAATGACACTCGGTGATTCCCATGCGGAGGTCAACGGTTCATGGTTGACCTACAGCGTGTCTTTTCTCAAAGACTCAGACACGGAGTTATCTGTCACCGGCCCTGTGGCCTGTGAGGTTATTGCAATACGTAACCTTTTTTTTCTCATTTCCAGTTCATATTTTGCTTGCAAGACCTTTTCTAGAGAGATCATGTCAGATTTGTAATAAGGGAGTCCATCAAGTAAGCAACAGTGGGAGTGTGTCGTGTCCCTCTATTTCCACAACACCTCTTCCCACCTCATTACTAACAGCCTGGCAGGAAGAAAAGAGGAGACTGCTTAGGAAACCCAGGAAGAGTCGTGGGCGCGGGGTATCATATTCCCACCAGTATTGTGAAGGTGTCACATGGGAAGGTCATTTATGAGCCAAAAACTGAGACTTTGACCTCGGTGGGATTTAAACACCTTTGCAACTTGCATACCAATTTCTTCACTGCTTGAATACTAAAACTCTCTGGAGGCTGCAGACCACATGGATCCATGTCAGTGCAGAGCATGCAAACCCCTAATAAAACTGTGATGCATCCCGCTCCGTGATTGCACCCCTCTGGCTTTGGCAGCCACATTTCCTGGTTAATACGAATACACGGAACAGTTTTTGTAAACACTAATAAAGCCGCTCACCACCCCTGGAGACAAGTATGTATCACGATTAATTAGGCTGGTTATCATCTATATTGTCATAGGGCCCAGAGACCCCTCATAAGAGATGTGGGTCTCATTGCACAGTAGCTCATCACTCAAATGTCATCACTACCCAGAGCCTCTGCAGTCCAAAATCAGCAGTTACCAGCTGTATGCAGAGACCAAAGAGGTGTCTTGCAGGGTAACAGCAGGACAAATTCTCATCCATTTACTCTTCTGCAAACTGAAGCACATAAGGAGCAAGTCTGTGGCCACGTGTGAGTGCAGAATACAGCCCTGAGACCCTGCCTCTCGGCATCGCTGGCAGCAGATGTGGTGGCACTTCAGTCTTGTCTCTGTGCCTTTGCTGTTTTGTACTGGAGGGCTGGAGACGTGGTTTCTATTCCCCGTTTTAGATTTTTGAGGCTTTTCTCCTTGCCTATAAAGCAGGAAGCTAACGCAGTTTCCTGTCTCGCAGGTGTGCAGACTGTGCAGAGAGCTGGGGACATTCCAAGCACCCTTATTACATTAATATGTCACATTTACAAAGCAGCCTGTCTCCCACGCCTTGACACGTTCAGCATACCTGGCTGAGAGTGGGGCTAAAGGGCTCTTCCAAACTCACACAGCAGACCTGTGGCAGAGCCTGTGACAGTCCGTGGTGAACTCACACCTATCACAAGCTCAGGCTGCAACACGAGTGTGGGGCTTTGCTGCAAAAGATGCACAGGCAGGGCAGGGAAAAAACTAGCGAGTGAGGATTTATGGCACATCCAAAGATCTTGAGGCATGACTCAGGCTTTGCCTTGTCTCAGGAGGATGCATGTTGCCCTGTTTTAGCCGGGGAGGGCAGAGCACAGTGTCAGCCCCTTCCCCACCACTGTGACCCACCTGGCACTGGGCTGGGACAGGACCCAAGCGCGTTGCAGCTCGGGATGCTTTTGCAGGCTTACATAGAGTCTGGGGATACCACCTGTGATTTTGCAACTCCTCAGCTCTGCACAAGCTGGCAGCGTTAGCCCTGCTGACTTGGGCAATATTTCAACGTGAGGACAGCCTGGGGTGGAGAGAAGAAAACAAAGCAAACCAGCTGTTCCCCCAGGGCTGAGCCAGCAAAGGGTGGCAAGGAGATAGCGATAGGACAAGGGCAAGTGAGTCAGGCTGTACAGGCCAGCGAGGATAAGCATGCACGAGGATCTGCTCCCTCCCTCTCACCGTGCTGCTGACAGCCCCCTTACATCACCCCACACCCCTGGCTGTACGGTCACTGTGCTCCTCGAGTGCATCCACCCCAGGACACACCGTTACGTTTGCAGGCATCCTCCTTTTCCCCATGCGCAGTGGCTGCCTCATAGGCTCAGCCCGGCAGGTCCTTCCCAGGCTTGTGCGGCTCGGGAGGGACACGGGCTGGCGCGCAGCACCTCTGGCACCTCTTCAATGCGGGACACAATGAGGATTAATCACAGCCTGTCAGAGAGGCTGCTGTATTTTTCCTCCATTCTTATTTGCGTGCTAGCGCCTGGAAAACAGGATGACGATGTTTTCCTGCCACGCATTCCTCGAGACTAAACAAAGGAGGTTGTATTTCCAGCCCCCCCTGCTCTCTGATAACTGCAGAGCTTTCAAGAATGGCTTGGGGAGAGCAACAGAGAGGGGGTTTCAAAGATCTGCCACTTGGGCTGGCTGCAAAGCAGGAGGGTGGCCACAGGTCTGAGCAGAAAGCCTCTGACATCTCTGATGATGGTGGAGATTTTCCATCTCAATTTTGGGGAAAAATGCATTGCCCAAAGAAAAATATTGTGTGCACAGCCTGTCTGGCTTGCAGCAGGCATGCTGGTTTGCTCTCATTATGATTTATTGCTCCTAGTTTGTTAAGGTCTCATTAGTTTTAAGTCTGACCACTCTCGGTAGCTTTGCAGTGTAGGACAAAAGAGAAACCAGGCTGTTACAGTCTGCAGAGGGAGGAAGTGTTTATTTCCAATAGTGTAACTATCAGCATCACCCAGGCATGAGTTAGATGCTGGGTCCTTATGCCAACATCTAAAAGGGGAGCTGAGCTCAACTGGGAAAGAATTTCTGCCCTTGCGTGCTTTGAAAGCCCAGACCTTTTCTCCACCTGTTGCCATGCCTTTCCCTCATCCCAGTCCCAGCAGGATGCTCGGGGTTTCTACTTTTTACCTGATGCTTCATGGGTCCGAATAGATTCTTTCTTCAATCTCAGATGAAGTTCACAGAGTAAGCAATATTTGGTGCTTCTGCAGCTTGTGTGGAACTTTTGGAAGGTCTTAAAATGTTCCCTGAGTTTGAAAAATGAAGGGTGGAAATCTAAGTTCTGAACTGATTTTGGGAATTTAGCCCCACGTGTGCAACTTCAGCATGAGCAGTGGCTGCATGAGCAGATTTGGTGAGTCTGCTCCCATCACTAGGAGCAACACAACCAGCCAGAGGCAGCTTCTGGGAGAGCAGGGACCAGGGAAAAATAGAAAAAACTGTGCTAGATGCCTTGGAGGGTGTGGAGGTTTTCACACTGAAAATATCTCAATTTCAACCCAGACTTAATGTTTTCCACCTCTAGTTCATCGTTCTCACCTATTCCCATAAATGGGGAACACTTATGTTGCCAGGCACTTTTGCTGATTTGGAGGACGAAACCTCAACCCTCTTCCTGGCATTACATTGGGAATACCGCCTGGATTTGTCTAATTCCAGTGGAGCGATCACAGCGTGGGGCTGATTCTTTCTCAGCTACCCTTTCTCTAGTCAAAAATACCATCCCCAGAGGCGAGATGCCTTAATGACTGCAGGCTCTTCATGCAAAGGTTTCAGCCAGCTAATAAAAGGAAATTTCACTCTTAAAAAAAAATAAATTCCTGTGAAAACACTGCTTTCTGAAGTAGGATTGGAACGTACATATATTTTTGGAACCATTGCCTGGGGAAACTGCTTTCCCCTCTGCGTGATCGGGGAAAACATTGAGAAAGTCCTCTGGGGTGTGATATGGGGANGTTGAGAAAGTGCATTGCAGGTCTGACTTCTGCTGTCCTCTGGGGTGTGATATGGGGACGGTGCTCGTGTTTCCAGGAGCGTGTGTGGGAGCAGAGCCAGGATGAAGATTGCCGCTCGACTCCAGCTGGGCTGTGGGTTGTGGGAGGCCAGGACAGCCACAGGCAAGTGGGTCCAGCCCGCTCTGCACCGTGGTTCAGTTTTCATCACTTGGTTGTATCTCTGGGTTTGGCCCTGGATGTTCTGTCCCTGGGGTACTGAAATGCTGAAGAAATCCCACCCCCCAACATAATCTCCCTGGATTAAGGCCTGAAAGCTTATTTTAGTTTACAAGATAAGAGCTTATTAAACAGCGTGAAAGTAACCTTGAAAGAGGGGATTTCAAAATCTGCGGTGCGAGGTTCTGAGATTTGAAACGCTAAGAAATCTGGTTGGGTTACTTCATATTCCTTGATGATGCTTATCTTTATTATCCCCAGTAATTGTCATACGGGAACCTCACCGCATCAGGGACGTGATGTTAGCAGGAAAAATGGGAAGGGCTGAGAGGAAATTGTTTTCATATATATTTTTCTGTGTGGATGACTCAAGCAAGGAATAAACTGTGCTATCTACAAAAATATATCTGCAAGATCTGGAGGCAGGGATGGTATCTCAGGAGCACTGTCCAAAAACACCCCCAAAAACATGCATCCTACTGAACACTGGCACACCACAAACCACAGGTTTAGCCAGCAGCAAAGCCGCAGAGCACCTGTGCTGCAACCAACCAGAAGCATCTGTGAAAGTCAGAAGGGAGTTGGAGAGGGAGAAAGCTTACCTGGGAACAGCAACAACAGAAAAAAAAATCCCAAACTTTCTCCCTCCTTCCCCCTCCCCACATTTTTCAACAAAACTTGTAAGTTACAGATTTTAAATATGTTGCGAATGAATAAAAATGTGCAATACTGCCTGAGGCATGGCAAGAAAGCACGTGCTGTCATGATTAGAGCACTCGGATAGCATGCTAATTACATAACACCCTAGGAATTTGGCAGCGCTGATCTAGAAATAGGGCAAATAATCATGTTTCCCCCACCACCTCCTTCCCCAATTCTTTCTGCTTCAGTTTTCCTTCATTGAAAATCTAATTTTCAAACCCTTCCAGACAGCTCTGTGAGGAAAAGAATTTTACAAAAGCTTTGCCATACCTCCAGCAACTTTTTAAAAAAGACAGATCTACACTAAACATTCAGAAGTATTTTGTTTCAGTGTTTAAGTGCTTCCAAACTGTGGCATAAACGGGTATTAGGGTTGCTTGGCCCCACTTTGCCTCTAGGCAAAGACTTGGCCCAGAATAATTTAACATTCCTATCATTGTAATAATTCAGCACTGCATAAACACAAGGACATTTGTTCTATATCATTCATGTTGAGCAGGGAAGAAATTTTCCCATTTGATAGAGGAAAAATGGAGACAGAAGCACCAACAGTACTTTCCAACCTGGTGTCAACAGATGTCAAGTCCTTCAGGCATGTTCTAGTCTGTTTCCATATAATAAGCTTCAACATCTCTCTGCTTTTGCATTCCCAGGTCTGGATAAAAGAAAAATGAATGGCCTCCAAACACCGCCAGTGCAGAGCAGTGATGGGAGTGGGACCAAAACCTCCAGAGCTCTCAGTGTAGGTGATCATCTGTCCACCAGCTTCCTCCTTTCCTTCTGGGGTGGCAGCAAGGCTTCGCTGATGTCCAGCACTGAGTCCATGCGGGGGAGCATCTTTCTCAAGCTCTGTGAACTGAAGAATTGTCATTAGTCTAGATTTAATTATTGCAGAAAGTATAATAAAGCAGAGTACTTACAGAAAAGTCACTCTTACAGTAATAATGAAATTAAAATTGCAACACACATGTCTTCATTTCTCTTGGAGCCACGCACCCCCTTCCATTGCTCAGTCAGTAGCCCCAAATGCTGGAGAGGATAACACCATAGCCTTCAGCCTCCAGAGTCCTCTTTTGGGAGGAATTTGATGTTCATGTTGTTGCTTTCTTCTTTTTCTCTCCAGGATCCACTTGGAGATATTTTTATATATTCATTAACATGCTAATAGCTATCGTTTATGTGTTAGCTTCTAAGCTAACATCTAACATTTTTTTACACCCAAATTCGATGTATGTAGTGTCCTTCACGTATGTTAGATACTACCTCCTTGTTCTCTTTGTTATCCTTAAAACCTGCTTTCTCTGACTGCAGATCTGCATTTTTTTAACTGACCATTGGTGAGTTGCTCATAGCTGTGGGGTCTCCCATGCCAGACTGTGCCCTACTTCTTATCACCCTAGATCTTATCATCCCACACCTTGTCACCCCACCTCTACTCTGCATCCTGTACCTCCACTTCTCAGGTTCTCTGCTGTCATACCTGGCTTGCATTTCTCTAACTTGTTGTCTGAGAGCTGTAAACATCTCATTATGCCCAGAAAAAGCACTTTTTAATGCCATCTATGAAAAAAGTCTGATTGTAGCATACAAAGGCAACAAAAATAAAAAAAAAAGTAGCCATAGATACCCAGTCAATTAGCTAAACTCACATCACAGGAAAACCTGGTGAAATAAAGGTCCAAAAGGGTCAGGAAAAGTTCAGATGGAACAATCCCAACCAGCCTTAGCCCTGAGGTCCTGTAGACTCAGTACAAAGCGTGTGTCCCGTTGCTAGCAACAGCAGTGCCGTGTTACAGGGCTGTGCTGTTATGATGGGCAGCATCTCAGTGCAGGAGTATCGAGCAGAAGCAAAGAGGTTACAACAGCCCAGCATTCCTGACCACTCCTTTGTTTCTGCTGATGGTTGTTCAAGGAGACTGAGAGCACCCCAGCGAGGGCTCAGAGAAGAGCCCCACACATGGTGACCAAATAGACAGGAGGGTCTTTATGGATACCCCCCAAGAGGTGTGATCTCTTTGAGCATGTACAGCAGGATTACCAGATGCCTTCAACTGCCAGTGAAGGTGGAGTGGAAGTGGAGGGTAGGACCATGCAGCTTCATGTAAGCAAGAAGGGATGAACAGAGCACCAGGAGGGAAGCTGCTCATTGGGATGGCTTGCAAAAGGTATGGATCTCTGGACGCTCCATCACTGGCATTTTTTAAATCAGGATGACATTTTTTTTCAACATAGTCTCTGCCTCGCTCAGGAATTAATTCCATACAATCTTAAGGTCTTCATTAGTCAGAAAGACAGATTAGATGCCACATCAACTCCTCTTTTACAATCAATGAATCTCTAGGCAGAATCCAACGCTTCACATTGGTGTCAAGGGTGGTACAGAGAGGAAGTTGGCAGCTTAGGTGCTCAGCCAGCCCTCGGTCCTGCTCATTGGCACAGCACACATAGTTCCTCCAGCAGGTGGCAAAACCATCTCTTGTAGCTCTCATCACAAGCCATGTGCTGGGATGTGTGGAGAGGAAAGGGATGCTCAGGGAGCAGACTGGCACTCGTCAGTGTAAGGTCAGGTAAGCCCCTGCAGTAAGCTGCCAAAATTGGAGAAACTCCCCAGTCACCGTCCCACCTGCCCAACTGAGAACTGGTTCACCATGCAGCCTGGATAACTGGTGCTGAGGGGCTCCATAGTCCTTACCCCGACTCATTGGAGCTCCAGTAAACTCAGACCTGCAATTGTTAATTGAATCTGAACAGCAGATGTGTGCAGACCTTCGGAGAAGTGAACTTCTCTGTGGTGAAGCATTTCTGGAGCACTCTCTGTCAGCTTGGCAGGATTTGTCTACAAAGAAGGACAAACCTTGACACCAAGATACATTAGAAAACAAAGCAAAATATTTTTTGGGGGGTGAATATGCTTTTTGTTGTGAAAATGTCAGATTTCTTTCTCACAGTCTCCCTAGTTAAAAGAAAAAAAGAATAAATTTTGATCCAATGCGTCCTTGGCTTCACAGAAGTCTGCGTCAATTTATAATGGTTCTTGCCAGGAGCTCAGATGTCACTCTTGTTCTTGGTGGAGCTGCCATTACAGTTGTTATTCCTATGAAAATGCACAGGCTTAGAACAGGCTTCCTGTTTCCACCCGGAAAGGTGATCCAAATTCCCTGTGGAACAGGGCTCAGCACCTCAGAGAATTTTCTGTCTGCATCTGAGTGTCATCAAGCACAGGTAGCACGTCAGCTGAGGATGCTGCCTTAGAATGAGACTGACATAAAGGTTACTCATCATGTACCAGCTCCATGACCTCTACAGATCCCTTAGTGTTAGCTGAACCTTGGTCTGCTCCCAGGGCATGAGACATCTCTTCAGACATGGACAGCTGCTCTGTGTATCTCCAAGGCAGGTATAATGAAGCCACCACTTGAGTTCGGGCAGATTTGGATCCATGGGAGTTCTTCTCTGGTAGAAGAATTCACAGTATTTTTGAAGTATGCATGAGAGCTTCACCAAACTGCAGGAGTGAGGGGTCCATCCCGTAGCGCGGGAAGATTTGGAAAGCTTTTCCCTCAAGCAGACAGCACAGGGTATGTGGAGAGCGCAGAGGCCCCTGGAATTACTTGTAATTAAAGGAATGCCTTCTCCAATGCAACCTCTTCTTCAGTGGGCTTTGGTTCAAACTTCTCCATCATCTTCCCATCGTCTCTGAATGAGAGCCAAGGAAAGCAAACAAGGCCTGTGTTGCTTTTTGCAGAAGTCAGCCATGTAACCAGCAGCTGGTAATAGCTCTGTTTGTATCTACATGGGATGTTTAACCTGCACTCACACTCCGAGAAAGCACCTTGACATGCTTGGCATCCACGTGTGAAAATACCTAGTGTTCCTAAAGCTTGGGTTCAGACTGGCCCCCAGGAGTACTGAGCTCATGACAAGGCTTCTGGCACCCTCAGTCAGGCTGTGTAGGACTGAAAAGCAATCAGGAGTCAAGCCTTGTACAAAAGCATCGCTCAGCCACGCTGTGTTCATGCCAGTACCAGAAACAAGCACATGCAGATAAGCTGTATCCCCAGATCTGGTTGCTCAATACATGTATTAACTCCACAGTATTCCCAGGTAAGTGTCATCAGGCCACTCTTTCTCTTCTGCCTTCCCATCACTAACATCACATCTACAGGCTACTACCACACCTGCCTGCTCAGTGAGGAACTTCAAGATGTGAAAATCATAATATCTCAGACTGTCAGCAGCGCGTTTTCCATTCACGTCGCTGTCATGTAAGACAGACCCATATTTTTCCATGGATCTAAGAGGTCTTTGCTAGCCTGTGTGCAAAATGAAGGTCTCAGGCCAATGCTGCAGCTTCCTGGCTGTGTCCGGGGTTATTCCTTGAGTGATGAAGCTGTTCGCTGCAATTCTGAGTTCATTGCGCTTCATTGCAGTTTGTCTGAGTCAATATTCAGCTGCATCCAGGAAATATTGCTTTCCAAACACTGGGTCACTCAGTTCAAAGATGTTCTTGCCCAGTGCACCCACACGCTGCCTTCCCCCTTGTACCTGCTTGGTGCAGCAGTCAACAGGTAACCTTCCCTTCTCCTCCATCACCCAGTTGCTTCCACCCATCCATTGCAAACTGGGTGTCAATATTTAACAAAACCTGTAATTCTCCAGAATTTTTCTTAGCATCTGCTGGCCCAGCCTGTCCAGCAGCAGAGTGGAGCTGCTCTGCTGGGAAGGAGGTGCACAGTGCAGCAGCCTGGACAAGGGCTGGCTTTGCAGCCCCTTCCCCTGCAGGAGATCCCATTTCCCACTTGGAGTTGCAGACTCAGAAATTACTGCAGGATTACCCTGAATATTCACCTGGGGATGGGGTCAAATGCAGCTCCAGCACAGCAGGCACTGAGCGATGGCAGGGAGTGCCTAACGCTGTTATAAGGAAATGCTTTGTCACCTTCATCTGGTCTCACAAACACTGTCCCTTATCACAGCAAATCCTTTATAGAGAGTTATAATTAAACACGGTGCCTTAAAACCCAAATAGAAGCGTGACCCTGCCCTGAAGAACCAACAGTCTAGTCACCCACTTTATTAGTTAGTGTATAAATATAAAACCAGCTCGTGAGTGTTTGCTGAGACGTGCTAACGCCAAACACCTCTCGGGGATGTCCAGGCATGACCTGTCCAACGCTGGCTGGGGATGCTGGAAGAGGGTAAGCTGGTGCTCAGCTGTGCGGGGTAAAAGTCCCCCATGCATCAACCATCCGTCAAGGAGAGGAGGGGCAGAAGGCTCCAGGTCTCTTTCCCAGCAGCATCCAAGGAGCCTTGGTGTCTGGAGTGGGGTGGAAAGGACCGGGGTGCACAGGGAGCTGGGGTCATGGAGGTTCTTGCAGAAAGAGCTGGAGCTCAGCAAGGAGAGAGGACACCAGCGGTGCTGAATGCTGAGTGCCCTCTCTGGATCTGTGCTATGTCGATAATATGGAGCTCTGGTATCTGGTATATGGATACTGGTGGTATCGAAGAACATGATCTGCTCGGGAAGGCCAGAGATATCAACATCCATTTTCAACTCCCCACCTGGCAAGGCACCTAGACAGGCATTGGCCAGCAAGTTAATTCTCTGACACCGAGAGGCAGGAACACCCTTGTGGGCTGAGAAAACAGCATCGCAAAGAACAATGTTAGTGTATATACAGGTGGAGAAACTGAGGCACAGAAAAAACATCAACAACTCTCAGCAGTACCTGCACAGAGAAACAAACCACAGTGCAGATCCCCCAAATCCTCTCTGCCACTTGCAGCTTTGCTTCTGCCGGCTGTGCCTGGTGAGGAGGAAGGCTGAACTCGTTCTGCCGCCCAAGCCCTTTGCACTACTTCCCCGAACAGCAAGCTGAGAAAGAGCAAAACTCGCAGCATTCATCAAAACTGCCCGTTTAAATCCATGGGAGAGGTTGCGATTGCTATCTGGGCACGCTCATCAGGTGAAGGCATCTCAAGACAGATACCGCAGGAGACTTCCTGGTAAATTGCAGCATTGCAGAGGAGTCTGCAGCTACTTGTACCCAGCCATCATCGGAGCAAAGAACGCTCCGATTCCTGGCTGGTACCTGAGCTGATAATTGCTCAGAAAAATTAAGGGTTGGGTAATTCCTCTTGAAATTAATTACCTCGCTAAGATGCCGCAGGGCAGTTACCACAAGAAGGTTTGAAGCAGATGATATAACCATTTCCCTCTTCAGGATTAAAACCAGGAAACAGGTCTCAAAAGTCCAGTTTTGTCACAAAGGGCTTTTAGCTTTCTGGATTTCTCTTCTCTGGAAAATTTGGGGGTTTTTCAGGTGTTCCTGAAACAGCTGTGAGGGTCCTGAGAAGATGCACGTGTTTATGGATGCTCTGTTGTCTGCCTTACCTGACATGGATGATTCAGTTCTCTTCAGCAGCTTGCTTTGCTCATTTTAACACTTTTTATTAAGCAGCCATTACTCCTTGAAAAATGTTTATAAACAGAGGCAGTAAAATCAAAGAGGCTCAGAATATTCCCAGTGATCTTCAGTCTTCAATCAACTTAAAAGCAGTCCTGCGTTCCCTTCACATGGTCTGTTTTCAGTTCCCTCCTCTCTCTCAGACTGTGCAGCTGACTTTGGGCAAAATCCTTTATTTCCCCTGCATCTGTCTTGCCTTTTGTAAAAAATTCTCATCCTTCATTTTTGTGTCTTGGCTCCCTGGAGGAAGGTTTCTCTGAGGAAGTGGATGCTTTGCCTGTGCATGTGGGCTACCTCCTTTCTTCAACGCCTTTATGTAGAGAATATCCTTTTTCAGTAAAAGAAACCGTAAAGCTATTGATTCACAAAGGAACGGAGCTGGCACTCCCTGCCCAAGGCAGATCAACTGTATTTGTGTCTCTGTCCCTTTTAAATATCCCCAATGAATTTTTCACCAGCCTCCCAGGCAAGACATTCCAATATGCCACTTTTCCCCCCATGGAAATTTTCCATTAGTTTTATCTTTATTACCAGCCCAATCTATATAGTCTTTCCTCACAGTTCACATCTTCCAGACATCTCCCTACTTCTGTTGCACCTTGTGGATGATCTTCAACTGGTCCACAGCTCTCCTGAAGTGTCATGGCCTCATGGGCACAGGACCCCTCCGGAGACCTTGCCAGGGCCCTGCAGGGCTCTGCACGTCCTTTCAGCTCTATTTCCATTTATGACAGTACCAACAGGATGTTTGCCTTCACCATAGCTGTCTGATACTAAGTTTGTCACCTACGGCAGCCTCCAGAGCCGTTCCAACATCACTGGAGCTGTTTACTCCAGAGTATGAGTAGGATTCCCATCCACACATCCATTTGTGAGATGTAACTCTGAGTCCGTCTGTCTTTGGGTTCCTCCGGTTACTTGGGAGATAAAGGCATCTCAAGATGATGCTTAATCTCATCCAGGAGAGGTGGCAAATCTCCCTCTGGAGACACTTTCCCCCATAGAACAGCATTCAGGGTGGTTTTTGCTTTTGTTAGTTGTTTTTTTTTTTCCCCGAAGCATTTCTTGAGCATTTTGGATTTTGATTTAATCTTCCAACACATTTTCAATCCTCTCCCAACTTCGTGTCATCTTAAAGTTTGCATGTTCTCTATTTTACAGAGGACACATGATAAAGCTGAACCAAGCCCTCGCAACCACTGCTTGGTAAATCCTGTCATTTTGAGTCAGCCTTTGGTATGTAACGCCAGTAAAATGATCTGCTAGTGCACATCTGTATCATGTTTCCCTGGCTTGCTTATAAGGACGTGCTGTAAAACAATGTGAAATCCTCACTAAAGACAAGACAGAACATCTCATAACCATGCGACAGATAATCTGAAACTCTCTAGCCAGTGTGTTCAGTCTCTGCAGTATGTGGTTTGGGATCATTCTGTGCTCAGCAGCGGAGAAAATCAGAAAATAAAAAATTAAAAAAAAAATAATACAGAAAATACTGTTTCTATAAAGTTTCAAATCAGCTGTAACCTCCCAGGGCAATATCACAGTAAGAAACAGCCTCCTCACACAGACTTTCTTTAAGGAAGCTCCCCAGGACATTCCCTACCCCTCCTTCTCCCTCTCCCTTCACTCGCACAGGGTGGAGGATGTTTCTCAAAGCAGTCAGGAAATGGACTCCGGGGAGTCCACAGAGTCAGCAGAGGAGTGGGCAAGGCTGGTTTGTCTAATGTTGGGATGTTTCCTATAGGGACTGGAATTGGGGTCAATTTGGAACCCAGCTGGGAACTTTGGGGCAGATTCTCAAGGATTGCACGCTTCAAAGAGAGCAGGAGAGACCCATGGAGAACATCAGAGGAACCTGTTGCCTGCCTGTGCGTGTACGCATGTGTGAGTACCCCCTCTTCCTCAGAGCTTTTGAATTAGGAGTCTCTTTTGTATTTCAGGAAAAATTAGGTATTCGTAAGCTTAAGAAAATAAAGTTTGTGGTCAAATGCTGAGCTCACTAAGATCAGATGCCAGCTGTTATTGCTGTGATTCATTGCAGATACCTGGTCCTTTCTTTAGAAAACTTCAGTTCCCCCTGGTCCTCTAGCATCCTGACTTAGAGATGCACTTTAGAGAGAGCAGGAAATCTACAACCACCAAATAAACACGGCGGGGGGATGAACGTCAGCTCTTCTCCTGGGCTGCCCTTGTTTATCTTGCTCCTGTTTTTGGCTTAACTCAGGGTTAATCACCAGCGGTTCCGAATTCCATCCATGAAGAGGGGAAAGGGAAATGAGCAGGAGGGCTTTGATTCAACACCAGGGCACCGCATGCTGCCTTGAACCCCTTGCTGCTTCATTAGTTGCTTTTCCATGTTGGGAGACACAGGAGCTGCCAAGGCCAAGAACCAGTGCCCTTATTGGGAGCACACGAATGCACTTTGATTGTTCTCATTTCCCCTCATATGAATAATAAAAGCTGTTTGACAGCATGATGACTAAAACTCTTTTCTGCCATAGCTAAATCTCCATCATTTGTCCCACTTAAACCCTTAAATCCATTTAACCCTTCTCTGTCCATCTAACTATAAGGAGCATATAGGTAGACTAGAAATGATGGACTTGGCATCAGCTCCTAAGACAGAGCTTAGATGGCTGAGAGCACGTTGCAGGCATCTGCGGTGTTGTATGTGGGTGCCTACATGCTGTCTAGAAAACTGAAAAGAACAGTGCATAGAGTCAGGTGGCTGAGCAAGAACACCAGGGATGTAAATTATTTTTTTCACTCTTCTACTCTGGATTTGTTCCTGAAACTAGAAGAGGTTTCCTTGAAGAATGATCTGTTTGTATAAGAAGGTTTTTAACCTCTCCATTACAAAAAGGTCCACTTCAAGGTAAAAATGAGAGTACTAGCACCAAAGCTGAGTGTTTGCTGTGTGTCTACTCAACATTAAGTGGAGGAAAAAAGCAGAGAATGTGTGAGCAAACACTGTTTCTAATAATGCAGAATCCTTTAAGGAATCTTGGAAATGGAAAAGTAACATTTTCAAAGGTGAGTGAATGATAATGGCACCAGAATCTCATTTTCTACAATGATTCAAGATCTATGGTCCAGTTTCTCAGAAGAGTATAATTGTCCAGCTCCTATGGATTTAGAGGCTCAGCTTCCTTAAGTACCTACACCAAGAAGCTCTGTCTTGTTGAAGGTCATCAAGCACCTTAGTGATTTTTTTGTAATTGGACTTAACTTCCTAAGGCACTAGTGCTGTTCAGAAGACTGTTCATATGGTCTTTCTATTGTGAAGATAGTTTTTCAGAAAAATCTTTGGGTTCTTTCCAGGCAATCACTGTGCCCAACCACTGCAGAGATGTTTTCAAATTAAACATCAAACCACCCTTGTTAAGGACACTACAGGACTCATTTTTTGAACACCAGAAAACAAACTCTCTTGGGAGAGGACAGCAGATGGGTAACAGCATCCAGCACGATTGTGAAACAGGTGGGGAAAAGGAAATATTATTGATATGGGACTAACTTAAAGTAGGATGTTTGCAGCTGGGAAATGAACTGTCTGCAGCAGAGTCTGCTGTTTCTGCTGTTGGGAACGGTGACATCTTCAGGGAACATCTGTGAATCATGATGGCTTGTTGTTTTCACAGCTGATCTGGAGAAGAGAAGCTCTGTACTGTGTCTCCTGGAAATACGCCTCGTGTTGGGTCTGATGGTGCTGACAACTCCAGTGCTTGTAGCAAAGGTGCAGCTGTGGTTCCGAGGCCCCTGAACACTCACAGGATGTGTAGTTCCCTCCGTCTGAAGAAACACAGGTTTAGATTTTAGGGTCAGTCAACCTCTTCTGTTACCTCAGAGGTATTGGGAAGGAAAAAAGAAATGAAGATCACAGAAAATGAAGATAGAGAGAATACCTAGTGCAGACTGAAGGCAATTCAAACTGCAGAACAGGCACATTTTGTAGTGGATAGGGCTTGACCTGTTCAATGGGAGGGCTGAAGGGACAGGTTTTGAGTGGATTTAGGTGGCCAAGCTGCCATTAAAATCGTCAATCAACACTGTCTGTGAATTGCAGAGTAGGTGTCAAATGCCCAAGTACCTTTTGACTTGGTCTAGCAGTAGGTCATGTTTTCATGCATGGACTAGAAAGGGATTGGGTAGCAAGAATAAAGAATGCTTCCAAAAACATGATGGATGGTGATTCACTGTGCCATTCCTTCAGCCCAGGATCATTAATCCATATGTCCTGCTGAGCAATCCTGCAGCCACGCAGGAGCATGTTGTGGCTATTCCACAACCCTGATGTTTCCATGAAACTTGTATTTCAAAGCTCTTGGCTCTCTGGGCTGAAATCAATGGAACAGCCTGGAGCATTCAGATATGTCGCTCCAACTAATCCCATGAGACCTGGATATGTAATTGGTTCTTTTTTAATCTTTTTACCCATCACAAAAATGGAACACATCTTGGCGGGACGTACAACGGCAGGAGAGAGGATGCTGGCTGCACCCTCTGAACAAGCCAGAGGATTCAGGGAAGAAATCTGCAGTTTCTTAGTCTTCTTCAGGCATACTGAGGCTAACTGCTGTCAACAGAACTGGAGTCAACCAGGACAACCTGGTTGTTCATTCTTTTGCCAGAGAAACAGCTCTCCTGCCAGCATGGGGCCCCTGTGCTATGGCCCAGGCCCAGTATTGTCTTGCAAGGAGATCATTTGAAGCCTGAACCGACATCCCTGCACAAGAAGGCCTGGTTATTGTCTCTGAGCATCCTTTCAGGGCTCTTGCTTGGGCCCAGCCTTCTGATCTTTGGAGGACTGATGCGGGATGCCTCATGCTGACTCTCAGACAGTGTGTACAACCTGGCATCTGATGAGTTTCTGCCCTGGGTTCAGCGTGGGGCTGCACACAGAGGTTGGATGGTGCTGGGCAGAGACTTTGCTGTGCTCCCAGGCTCATCCTCTTGGCTCTGACATCTCTGGCTGCAGCAGAGTGGGCTTTGCATGTGGTGAAGACTAAAAGGGACAAATAATTAGCTTCACTGGCGTTACATGGACAGTTCAATCAGAAGTGTGAGATTTTTGTCTTAACAACGCTGGACTGCCTTCTCAGGTATGTAGTCACAAAATCACAGAATCACAGAATGTTAGGGATTGGAAGGGACCTCGAAAGATCATCTAGTCCAATCCCCCTGTCAATGAGGCTGTCTCTGCTGTGCTGATGGTGTTGCCATGCACTTCCTTTCATCAGGATGGGATGAGTGATAAACTGCCCCAGGTGCTGGAGCATCCTCTGCAGCCTCTCCAGAATTCCTCCCTGGTGTCCCACCCAGTCACATGGTGTTACTATGCCACACGGTGACTGTGTCCTGAAGATGGGCTCTAATGGGAAACTTGGTTTGTCAGACACCCAGCATCTTCCTACAGCTCTTCTCTCCCATCCCCGCTCTGCTAGTGCCCCAAGCTGTGTGAAGAGTCTGCCCAGCCTGTACCAGCCAGTGGCAGCGACCCTGGCACAGCTGGCACCCAAGACAGATCACCCCATCTTTGAGCTGTTACAAATAATTTTGGGGTGGAAAAGGTCCCAGAAATCAGAGAGGTTCCTATGGTTGTGGAAAGTCAAGGGTTTTCCTTCTTCTACCACCTTTGTGACTTCAAGTAACCCGGTGTTGATCACTGCAGGGTGACTTTGATCTAAGAATCAGGATTTTGATCTAAGATTAAGTGACTGATGCCCGGGATATGGGAGCCTTTGGATACGAGCAGCAAGTCAGTGTTAACAAAGAGGTGCATTGTGGTGCATTCATTGAGAAAAAAAGGGGAGTTGCTGAGATGCAATAGGTGACAAGACCATATAAATCCTTAGGTACACAGTATTCACAAGGGAAATACAGGCTCTTGGTCAGTGAAGTGCCGTATCTCCCTCTTCAAGCTCCTGTTCTTATCTCTGAAAAGTCACAATCTATGAGACAGATGTCTTTCACCCTGAGCAATAATGTCTTCAGGAAGGAGAGAAGCATTATTTCTTATAAAAAGCTCTGGGCCTTTGGAAGTCAGCCCTGGAGAATGCTTGCTGGACAAAGTGCAGGAAAAAAATGGGAGATAAATGCATTTTATCACCTAGGAATCATGTAATAAATAGATGTGTTGCTACCTTTGCCTGCCTTGCACCCTGCCCTTCTATTTCTTTCTATAGGTTTTACACCTTCCCACAGTTTTGCCAACTCCAAAAAGGCCAGTTTTGTGCTTTTGAGAAACGTTTCCTTCTGACAGCAGGTAGGTAACCCTGGACCGGGGTAAACCCCGAGAGTTGCGACAGCTCAGTGAGTCACCCTTTAGGAGGTACTACACCTTGCCGCGGTAATTGTATTTGTGTAAGAAATATCCCAACCTTGAAGAAGGATATTTAAAGCACAGTGGCAGCTGCTTCGTGCCTCACAACATGCCCTGTTGTTATATATGAATACGTAAATGGAATGTTTGGGGGTGACACCCAGCAAAGATGAGTGGGTGGAAAAAGAGGTGGGTGGAATTCCCTGCCCGAACGCACGCTCCGCTGAGAACGGCTGGTGCCCAGATGTTCCCAAGCCACCAGTGGGGATGGTGCCTGCAGAGAGCCGCGCTGGGGCCAGATGATGTCTGAGGGAGTGAGCTTTGGCTCAGTTCTCTCTTTTTACCCCAAACCAGCAGTTTGAAAGAGGGAAATTGCATAAGGCCATCAGAGATGGTGCTTCATGCCAGCATCACTGTGGACACAGAAGTCTGACCTGGGCCAAATCTTGCTAGGTTCGTGCACGCTGCGGTTATGAGAGAGGCTCTACGGTCGTATGGGAGAGCCACAGAGAGCAGCCCCACAGACTCGACCAGGAGAGGCTTTGCTGCTGTAACTAGCAGTGTGTCAGCTCCCACAAGCTAGCCAGGACTACGTGGGAGACCACCAAAGGAAGCTGAGGTGCTGCAGGGCGAGATGCTGCGTTCTGGCATGTTGGGCTGTGAGTCAGAACTAAGTCAATGTATTTTGGATCTGAAAGGCTGTGACGAGTTAT
Source organism: Syrrhaptes paradoxus (assembly GCA_013400615.1). Taxonomy (NCBI): domain Eukaryota; kingdom Metazoa; phylum Chordata; class Aves; order Pterocliformes; family Pteroclidae; genus Syrrhaptes; species Syrrhaptes paradoxus. The sequence goes on from VZTO01015281.1 coordinate 75,772, forward strand.
GGTCTCTGAAGACCCCTGGCTATATTTTTTACATAAGGGTACTGAATTAATGTTATCCTGAATTCCAGCAGAGGTTACTGCATCTGTCTGACAATTCCGCCCCAAGGCTCCACTGGCAGCCAGGGCCAGGCTGCACTTTTGAAATGACAGCATGAAGTAGTGGAGCAGGAAGAGATGCTTTACCTTTTGATATCAGTGGGGGATCTGGCTCCAAACTTATTTATCTTTTCCTGAACTGTGTAGATTATCTGTGCCCCGCTCAGTAGCAGCTGTATGCTGGCCCAGAAGCCATATCAATCCAGAATGAGATAAATCAGTGACTTATGCATTGTAAACTTTGAAAATTATTCTAGAAGCATTTTATTGTCATTATAGGTTATTTGTTGGAATCATTTGGGTTCCCTCATCATCACCTTTGCTGGGTGTTATGTTGTTCATTGTGATCATTTAAGGCAAGGTCCTATCACCAAGGTTGAAACTCTTCTTTATTGAGACACAGGTACCAATGTAGCTTGGGTGGAGTTTGCAACCAGGACTACTCCCTCTCCAGCTGTATGCAGCCCAGCTAATACACCTGTGTGACCTCCTGCAGCCACAACAAAACACAGTCTCACTCACAGCTTTCAGTGTCAGACAACTGGAGGAGGCAGTTCAAGTGGAATCTTGGATCAGCAAGGACTTGAGGTCTAGGGGGGTTGAAGACATTGATAAATACACTGCAGAAGAGACAGGTTACTGGAAGAAACCAAAGGATCCCCCTGTGACTCTTTTTGTCATTTGTATTGTTCAGGGCACTGGGAGCGGAGTCTGGGCCCTTTTTTTATTTTTTTTTCCTGGAAGCTCTATTCTCATGGCAGTTTGGAAAAGCAGCAAATTAACTATAATCACGCATTGCGTGCCAAAGGGGAGTGAACCGCACTCAGTACAGAAACAGCTTAATTAGGGTGCCCTTGGCAGAGGCAGGGCTCCGTTCTGGGCATATTCTGAAGAGCAATTAGAATTAACAGTTGACTCTTAAGGGTGGGAGAGTTGGAGGGTCAGTCTAGGACTTGAGTTCACTGCACACAAGAGACTAAAGAGACATAACGTAGGATAAGGGAAACATCGATGGAGGCAGATTCATGTCTGAGATTGAGGCAGATGAGGAAGGAGACAGTGGATTCCTCTTCAGCTCCCAACATGGGAAATGGAAAGGCAAAGCACCCTTTTGGAAAATGTTATGCCTCTTCCTAGGCAGGTAGAAGAAGCCCCAGATTGAGCAGGAGCTCAGCCGTGTGCCAGCCAGCACAGGGCACCCCTGCTGATTTCTCAGTGTTACAGTAGATATCAGGGCATGGCATATTGACAAACCCTCCCAAGGGCTGTTCTCTAAACCACCAAGGAGCAGCACTTGCCCTCGCTGCAACCTGTCCTCCAGTGTTCGTTCTAAAGTTTCGATATGTGGGAAACACATTTGAAGCCTTTCCTCAGCCTGCTCCAGACATATAGACATATATGTGTGTGCTGGAAAGATTATTAAAAAAAAAAAAACAACAAAACACCACTACCTGTAAAACCTTAAAAGAAAACATCTTGGGGCAAAATAAATGTAAGAAAAGGCTCACAGAAAATTTTGTTAAAATTGTGCCTGGGATCTGGTGCAAAAAAAGCCTGTATGTGATGACATGGGAAAGACGTGACAATGATACCATTGTCCAGGGACTCAGCTGTGGTTGTGCAGGAACCCACAAGCTTTCACAAATGTTTTGAGTTTGCTCCTTNCCGCTACATGTAAAACCCTAAAAGAAAATACCTTGGGCAAAATAAATGTAAGAAAAGGCTCACAGAAAATTTTGTTAAAATTGTGCCTGGGATCTGGTGCAAAAAAAGCCTGTATGTGATGACATGGGAAAGACGTGACAATGATACCATTGTCCAGGGACTCAGCTGTGGTTGTGCAGGAACCCACAAGCTTTCACAAATGTTTTGAGTTTGCTCCTTGATGTTCCTCCTCTTTACTTTAAGAGCCTGGAGGTTCTGCCCCAGCAACATGCTAACTCTCTATCCAGCATTGCAAGGCTTAGCTCTCTGATCCATCCAGAGCAGGAGACACAGTCCAGTTGGGCAGGGCTATGAGCAACAGTTTGGGGATTACAAATCTTTGCTGAGTATGGGTAGATGGGTTGCGAGAAGCCTCAAAAGAGTTGTCCTTCATTTCTCTTCAGTTCCTACAATAGACAGTTATGACTTGGACTGACCAAATTCTCGTGTAGCTTCATCAGAAACAGCTCAAGGGACAACAGGAGTTGAGAGATTTCATCACTGGGCAACTCAAGGGTGGAAGCAAAATCATTCTTGTGAATTGAATGTCAGACTTCTGCATATCACAGACAATGGAGAGGTTGTCAATCAGAAAATCCTTTCAGTGTGGACCTTTTACTGCCAAACCTTATTCTGTGTTCGGAGCTCTCCAGGTTTTATCACAAGCCCTGTGAATGCACTTGGTGGTCCCTCCTTTGGAAGTTAAGGATGGGAAAACTAAGAAATGTGATTAAAGGTTGAAGTGGTGGCAACAACACCATCCTCAAGACATAATTTGGAAAATGTCAACATTGTTGTCCAGAGAAGAGTATTCAGATTTGTTTGTCACACTGCTGTAAAAACAAGATGAAGGGAGAAATAAACAGATGAGGAAGAGAGACAGACAAAGTAGGACTGCAGAAAGGTTAACGGCTTTGATAGTACGAGAGTGGAAGTAACAAGAGGATACTTAGAGGATTAGAGAGAAAATTTTGTCAAGCTGTTGCATTGGAGATGGATTAATGTGTTGACCTCTGCCATTATGATCCCACAGCCTCTAAGGAGATGGGTACCAGCACAGCAGACCACGCACCAAGGCATAGCTGCGTGCTGATTTTCACGGACCGTACACCAGCAGAGGCCATGAAGTCATGATCAATGGTGTGGAGAGCACTCAGAGGTGACTGTGAGGAGGAGCAGTGGGTTTGCTGTCAGCTCATGAAACCAGCCCAACAGGGAGAAGAGATGGAGGAGACGGATGCAGGAGGTTTACAGAAAGATAAAATATTAGAGAACAGCAGCTGGGAGGGGGAATATCCACTCCCATGCAGCGTGAGATCAATTCCATCAGCAGCAGTTCATTGAATCACTGACCGTGATTCCAAAGGACGGGACAACTGCAGAGCTGCAGCCTGTGAAACATCCGTAAGAGCAGAGATAATGGTGACGGTGACTGCCTGAGAGAATGTCACCTTCTGCTTTGGGGAAGAGTTCATCCGTGCAGAATTAGACAGAAAGATCCCTTTCCACAGTACCACTGCCCGGCAAGTCTGTGGCCTCTTGACGTGGCCGTGGCCAGTGCCAGAAATAAGGTGCTGGACCAGACAGGCTAATGAGCAATCTTCATCTCAAAGATGCAGTCTGAGGTACTGCACCCGAAGCAAAACAGGCAGCTTGCCTCCGAGACAGACACACAGACAGCACTTTAATGAGCAGATGTTAGAAACCCATCCGAGGTGCCTCGTGAGGATGCACTGTGAGCTCACAAGGCTGGAGAAGTTTAAATGGAGCAATAAAATGAGGTCAGGCTTGATAGACACCGCTGCCAGGCAAACTCATGTGGAAAGGGAGAACAAGAAGGAGACCTTCTGCTTTCTTGTTCCAACCTGCAGGGACCTAAATATAGACAGCTCTGACAAGCCTGCCGCCACTCCCCATTCTGTCAGCTGCACTTCGCAATCCCCACCACACCCTCCCGGCACTCAGGGAAGGCAACTTGCAGGGCAGGTGCTGGGAATTGCTCCCGTTCACTTTTTAGCATTTGGAGCTACACATCCTGCATCTGCCTTTGGTGCTCAGCACAATTTCCCAGGAGCAGGATGAGCGTGATGCTGCAGCTGGGAGGCAGGAGTACCCCTGGAACAGGGATAGTGGCTCTTTGAAGGGAGCAGTACTCCCACGTTTCAGGAACAGATCGTAAAGATGTGCAGGGAATAGAAAGATCTTCAGCGAAGACCCAAGGTTAAATATTTTTTTGCCTTGACTGATCCTTCAAGTAAATCTGGTGCTGCTGCGTGGCCAAAATCAGTCAATTCACAGGATGCAAGGGAAGAAGAGTGACCTGCTGTTCTTATGAAGGGAACAAACTCTTATGAAAGTTCAAACTCTGCTTGAACCCTACTTGCACTTACAACGGGAGAAACTGCTGTAACATTGCAGTTGACTGCTGAGGTTGAGTGGATCTGTGAATTCCAGCGTAGCACTGTCGAGAGCTCTTCCTACACTGGCTAAAATGGCTT
>VZTO01015282.1:0-24838 GCA_013400615.1 Syrrhaptes paradoxus
TTTTTAAGATAAAATATTCTTTTACCAAAACCTGGTCATTTTACCTAAGCCCAGTATTAATCTTCATGTACTACACCAATTAAAGATGTGAAGGGTTGGCCTGTGGTTTGGTTTTGTTCAGCTTTTTTTTTTTCAATGTGTAATGCTTTGGTTGGATCTTCATTCCTCTGAATGCAATTACCTTTTTAAAGAACAATGACAAAGGCTAACAATAAAAACAGAATGACAGAATCAGATAAATTTTATGAATGTTATTTTGCCTATAATGAATAATCTTTTATTCTGAGTATTGTCTGAAATATGACAATTGTCATCTCATAGTGCTATTCATTTCATTAGGGAAGGATAAGTTTATTTACCTTTGAAAAGTCGTTTTTAATCTTACAGCTGCACAACTTAGATTGTTTTCTTCTGTCTTTCTCAGCAATCGAATATGCTTTATTCTAGCTATGCCAACAAAGCACTGAGTGCAAGCAACATTCCTATTGATTACAGTGCATAAAGATAATAATCAAGCACTTCAGGATCTGATCCAGTATCTGGGGTTTCTGGAGTATTGACACTGGAGTATATGTTATGGCCTGGTTGTGAAATTACCAGTGTTTTCACAAAGACGAATGCAGACTTTAAATCTGCTATTATTTCCCTTATTTTTCATCAAACCCAGAAATGAATGAACAATTATTCCAAATTTAAGGGAGCCATCTTCCAAAAATGCGACCAGTGCCTCTCTATTAAATATTACCCACAGCAGATACACACAGAGATCGTTTTCGGAAACTCCTTCTTTTATCTTTTTGCCTAAATATAGTTAATTTTAAAATATTTTCTGTGTGATTATAAGTATCTGTAAAAATCTTTTGTGATCTGATCCTGCATGCGCATGCCTCTTACAGAAATATTACCAGGGCTTAAAATATCCATAAAATTATGTTTGTGATCCTATCTGCATCATGAAATTTTTGCTCCGGGATTTTCTTTGGAAACTAGTGTTAAATCTTTACCTTATGGCAAAAAGTGGTGCATTCTTCTTTAAAGCTGTGTGAGATGCTTGTGCTAGGGAAGACTCAGCAGAACAGAATTGCACACATCAGCAGGACCCTGAGCATTTCAACAGGAAAATCTCCCAGGGAAACAAGAATTTCATCTGGAACAGCAAATGCAAGATGGGTTTTAAGAAGAGGACATGTGCTGGCATGGCTGTGACAGGCCACGGCTGGAGAGTCTGGGGGCAGCACAGCTGAAGCCCTTGCAGCTGCTTCAGTATGGGCTGGCCAAGTTTATCTCAGGTAACCCTGAACATATTACAGCAAAGGCAGGGTTTAGCAGGTTCATAAGGCCAGATGGTTTACCCCTTGGTTTAAATGGATTTTCTTAAATACTGTACATCACAAACAGATGTTGTTACACCCAAAGATACTTTGCTTTGTTTTAGTTATAACTCATAAGGACTCCTAAGGAGTTCTCATAAGATTGTCATCTCAATAATTCTTTGAAAAAGTACTCCTGCTTTTGAGCCAAAAGCTATGTAAATTTCTGAGTAAGATTCCTCAGACAATTGAGAGTTAGGATTTCTTCCTTCTTTTCCTGGAATTTGTTGTGATCAATAGAAAGGTTTCTATTCACATCTCTCATTTCCTTTAGCTTTTTCCATTATATGCAGAGTCTACAGCCACTCTGATTAGGAAACTTAAAAAGCTTAGACATTAGCTGCTTAAGAATTAACGTCTTAAGATTTAACTTCTTAAGACCACATAAATTTAGATCCTCTCTGCTGTGACATTAGCCCAACAATTCATGCAAATGCATGCTCTGATAAAAAAACAGGAAATTAATACAACTCATAAGGGAATTACACATCTGCTGAATAATCAGAACTGTACTTTCCAGTATCTTTCTTTAATCTTAGGTATAGAATATCCCTTTATTTCCAATAAAAGCTTTACTAGCAAGGTGAACAACCTCAGAGCAACTGTAGGAGTCTCCCAGACTTCATGTTTCAACCACATCTCTGTTCTCTGAATCTTTAAACCAACAGAAGTGCAGAGTAAGCAGTCCCCTTTCCCCTACCATCACTCACAATTGTTTTCTCTGATCTACTACTGACACATATATACCTTCCATAAGAAATGGATCTCGCTCTTCTGGGAGACTGACAGTGAGCAAAGGCCAGGGAAGATTTAAAGGCTTAAAAATGACAAATAAATTAGCCTACGTCATATTGGTTTCAGATGTACTGAAACAGTTTTAATTGAAATGCTGATATTTTAGCTCATTGTTGCATCCTTTTGAATGCATTTTCATTACCCAAAATAGATTCATAAAACTTTTGCTTTTGCATCTAATAATGCTTGCAGACTTGAAAACCTTATGTCCACGATGAGGACGTGCCCGAGTATGACTGAATTTAAACACTGAGAGGGGTGTCCAAACTGAACAAGAGAAGCAGGATAGAATAACAGGGACTAACTGTCCTCAGGATTGCCTGTGCAATTTCCCATTACTTCAATAGATGCATTACATTGAACTATGGGACTTGCATAAATTAAAAACAAAAGAGATATTATCTGTTATAAGCAGATCATATATCAATAAAAAGTATTATTATTATTATTACTATCCATCCATCTGTCAGGACAGGATTATCTTTTAAAAGGGCATTTTCTGGCACTTTACTCAGTCCAGGTTTAGATGTCGCCCGAGATATGACATATTCCTTCCTCAGGAGGCCAGTTTGTCTCTGAAAATATTGCAGCCATAAAAAAAGATAGTCAAGGTCAATGATTATTTACTTCATTTCATTTAATTACTTGTTATAAACTCTAAGACCATCCTAAATCTTTCAGAATTATTTATCTGCAAATACATAGTGCATGAAATCTTATCTTCCCTGCTGATAAATCAAGGGAGCCAAAATCTCACCCCATTGTGTGGATTCTGTAACAAGCCTTCTTGGAATTGCTGCTGCATTCAGCTGAGTTAAACATAGCCTGAAATGACTGACTTCTTTGAAACCCAGGATTCAGGCCTACTAACTCTTGTGAAATTTCATTTTAAGTTGATCAGCCATCTATGATTTCTCTTGTTACCTAACTGGAGCATCCGAATGTGTGAGTCTCTCGTGAGGACAATGTGCCTGGAACAGCAGGCAGCCTTACTGCCCAACAGGACCAGAAAAGGAGCTGTTATACTCCACTGAGTTATTTGATGCTTTTCAGTCCTGTGTTGTACAGGCTGCTTTTGCTCTTTTCCTACACTACAATCAGCCATCAGATTTGCTTTCTGTTCCATCCTTATATCTTCTAAGATATTAGAAGAAATCTTGACAGTTTTTGCGTCACAAAGAATACCAGTACATTTCCATGAAAAATTACAAATTACATTTTAAAAACTTAGAGGATCAAGCCTTATTTTCCACATTTTCTAAAAAAAAAGTTGGGCAACTGCTTTGCTTCTCTTTCTTGTTCCTTTGTTCTGTTTTATTTTTGAGTTTCTAATTCCATCCTTGGATTCTCCTTCTACCTTTTCGTTTTCTTTTATTCTCTCTTAGCCTTTAAATACAACTTCCATTTCCTCTTCTCCTCTTCTTTACTATCATAAGTCAATGCCATCAGTTGCTGTCAATCCTCTCTCCCAGATCATTTTGTATAGGGAAAGGTTTAATAATAATCTCTCTAGCATCCTGCAATAAAACTTCTTCTAATTTATTACCTAGACATTTATTATTATTACCTTTCACTCCTGGTCCAGTTACTAAATTCTTATGTCAAAAGACTATTTAAATTAGCATGAAAATCAGGATTTCATGAGACCTTGTAAAAAAGCTTTGCTATTATCTAGCTTCATTGTCTCCGGCTGTAGTTGTGCCAAGATCAACAATTGTCTTTGTGAAGCTGTCATTACAAGACTTCTTAAACTTTACAGACCATTAAATAGTTTTTTAGGCATTTAAGGTGGAAATTCAGATCTGCTGCACAATTGGGATACAATGGTCTTCACTGGGAGTCTCAGCAGCGATGAGATAGAAAGATTCTCCCTTTTGGAGTGCATATGGATTTCCCAGCAGCATCCTGAAGGCTGGGAACACGAACACTGTGTCTGTATGTGGATCTGTCTGACCTAGCCATACATCTAATTTATTTTCTCTCATTCAGAGGTACACACAGTGTCCTTCCTTTTGCTTCCCAAGAGTCATGCAGTTATGTGACATAAGGGGTGCTCAAACCCAGTCCAAAGGCTGGACTGATATTATGCCAGTTCCCCTTACTTGGAAGTCTTTTTCTGGCTTTTGGAATAAATATAAGGCTAGGGACAGACTCATCCTGCCATACAGTCATCTGTATGGTAGAAATGTCAGCAGGTCCCATGGCACAGTTTTGGCTTCTATCGACAGCTACTACTCCAGAATGTGTCCAGACTTAACTTGGGGAATAACTTGGACCAGGTACTGGCCATTCTGGGCAGGAATATAACTTTGCTATACAGGTGTGAGGTTCTGGCACAAAGGACAAAAATAAAAAATTAAAGGTTGAAAAACAGAGACAAAATACTCCAAACTAATTTTGTCCATATTTGACAAGGAGCAAGGGCATTCAGTCTCATTCACCATCAGGATTTCTGCTTAATACCTAATCATCAGAGGTCTACAACATTGTTTGCTGTTGAACTTAACAAAAAGTTGACAGATCTGACCTAGGTAGGGATGGACAAGATTTCTGAAATTTCCTTACCTGTTCCTCTGCCGGCGTAAAGACTCATAGCAATGTGCATGTATCTTCTGTGACCTAATAAGCTGCTGTAAGGAGACATGCCCCTGGTCTTCTTTCACCTCAGTGTTCAAATCCTCCAAGTAGTAATTTCTTGTTGTATTTTCCTCTCTAAATCATCGTTTAACTGCTGCACATATTTAGGTCTTTAAATCTTTCCTGACAGTGATTTCTCCATACCACAGTAATTTCTGTTGTTCACCTTTGAAATGTTGCCCTTATTTGTCAATATAGTAAGAAAAAATATGGGCGAAAAATTACAGAAAAATTTGACATAAACTGCTGTCTTTTTCCTCTCTGTGTTGTGAACCTTCCATGAAAGCATACTGAAATCACACTGTTCTTTTCTATAGCTTTATCACATAGCACACATATCTAATTTGCTGTCCTCACTAGATAGTAATTGCTGCTATCACTCTTCCCTTTTTTGCTGTCCTGGAGCTCTTTTCTTGAGTCTCTGGTGCCATCACAGTTGCTAGTGGTCTTTGTAAGTGGTCAGAAACTCAGAGAGTTTCAGTGATTAAGCATCATCTGGAATGATTGATTTGCCTCTGTTTGCTTTTCCCAAATATTCCCAAATCTGTATTTTATCAATAGCTGTTGTTACACAAACTCAATTGCCTTCTAATTGCCTAGCCTTCCTTTTCTTTCCATTTCTTGTTAAAAGCAATATTAAAAAAAAAAAAAAAGACTACAATCCCCTGGCTATTTTTAAGTCACATTTAATTTTATCTGCTTCTTATTTATTTTTTAGCTCCCTTTCTAATCTAGTTTTCAAGTTAACTTTCTTCTGGAAAGCCTTCTACGACTCTGAGTCATTTCTGAGAGTCAAACTGCATAGCCACCCCTTCCAGTTCTCTACTTTTTCCTCTTGAAATGTTCTTGGAGGATGTCACCAACTTGAAAACTGGAAGCAATGCTACTTGGCAGGAATATGCTCCTTGCTGTATTCCTCATGTGTGAAGGTCCACCTGCTTATCTTTCAGTGCCATCTCCAGCTCAAAAGCTTTCCCTTCTCCACCTTGGCAACTACTGCTTCAGCCAATACTCTCTTTTTATTTCACCCTCTACTTACTGTTTCTCAGTACTCTCTGTCTCCAGCATGGGCTCTTGGGCTTCTGCCATCACAGACATGTTGGCAAGGGTAAAGGTAATCATGGTGCTACTGCAATTTAATATAGCTCCAAAGTGGATGTGAGGGATTTACAGGAATTTAAGTATGAAATATTTTTTTCCCTACCCTATTTGTACAATATCTTGACCCAAGCCAAAGAACACCCGCCTTCAATATACCTTCCCATTGACTTTGTCTTTGGGTTGGTGTCTGTCAGTAAATATGACTGCTGGAAAAAAAAAAAAAACAAAGCCTTAAGAACAGCTTCCTTTGTGAGACTGACAGACTCAAGGCACATTAACAGCAGAAAATGCACTAACTTTTCAAATCATATGCAGTAAAACAGATGTAAACCAGCCATTTGAGTAGTGTGCAATGTTTAAGGTAACCTTTTATGGGAAAAGATCTCTTAGGGGAGGAAGTCCTTTTTCATTTGATTAGGAAGAGAAGCATAACTGGTTTATCTGAGACAGAGACAAACCAGAGAAAGGATCAACCATTGCATAAAGTAGAGCTTGTGGAGTCCTGTCATGCTGCTAGTTCAGAGAGAAATTCTTTTGACAAGAAGAGGCCCAGACAGTTCGGTGAATAACATTTTTTGATGAAATGATAAACATGTTACAGTAATAACCTCACAGTATCTCTGAATGCTGTGGGATATTGAATCTGCTTTTCTGCTTAGCAGAGATAAATCTATTTTCAGAAAGGTACTTTTTAAAGAAAAAAAATTACTCATGTCAAAGCAGTCAGTAACTTTTATATCTCAGCTATGCCATTTGACTAGCTGAAGGATCACAGTGACATTCCTTCCATTGGTGTTTGGACCACAATATTACTGTTTTTATTATAACTATCAGACAGAAATAAACCAAAAATCTGCTGTTTCCTAAAATGTGTGGATTTTAATTCCCTCCCTCTCTCTTTACTGCTATATCTATGTCACCTTTTCCATCTTCTCTCTCATCTGCTTATTTGAACTATCTTGCCCAGAAAACACAGACCAAATCCTTCAACATGGTCCTGTGACATTCACCCTTTCCTGACAGCTTCCACTCAGCAAGCGAGCAGTAACAGCTGGAATTTCAATGCTGGATTCATCTGATAGCCCAAACCCCTATGGATTCCCATTCCTCTAAAGGAGAAGTGGCATCTTTGGCTTGTGCCCTTTCCTAAGCCATCACAAGAACAATAAGGATGAAAGGAGATGGAAGCAAGTACCTTTAAACTCCTTTCACATGTTCTGAATACCTGAGGGTCCCACACTATTTCCAGAGCTGCTAGCACCTTATAGCACAACCTTGGCAACGACAGAGCATTCTCAGCCGTGCCGAATGACCTTTCTGAATCAAGCCATCAGGCAACTTTCTAGGGACATCAGAGAGCAGTGAGATCAGAAGGGATATTAGAAGTACCTGAGGATATTGGCAAGGAATAGCTATTTTCTGGCTAGCAAGGTGTTTGCTTATTGAAAGTGTGGGACTCCAAACCTTTGCCAGTGATAGTCCCCACAAACTGCAGTATTCCTCAAAAGCCATACTTAACAAATTTGTCTCAAGAGCACAGAAACTCTCTATTCAGAATTACTCATGACTGAACAAGCATCATTATTTTTAAGTCGATACAGAGAGACTTCAAGTGGTCTGTCTCATTCTCTGCCTATGGCAAATCTGATTTCATTGCTTCAGCCTGCAGTGATTTTGGCACACATGAATTGCTGGTCAAATGCCCTAAAACTGATGTTTTCTGAATTTTTCTAATTTTTTTGCTAAAACCTATTGACAGCTTGGCCCAAGCAGTTGCAATCAGATAATAAAGTACTCTAGACAGAGAATACCTGAATTAATTTTTTGCAGGTACTTAGCAGGTCAGGTAGGCTATCAAATTGGGTAATTCAAAAGTTATTTTTGTTTTAATGGATCAGTTTTAAATGTGTACAGGTAAGCTCAGCACATGAATTCCTAATGTTCATGAAAGGAGAAAATATTTTTGGAACTTAACTTTTCCCTTAAGACAACAGGAGCTGCAGTTCCTCTTTATTAACTAATACAGGAATATTTGAAAGGATTCAAAGATACCCATTTCTCATCTGACCAAGATGCCCAAAGAAAGATTGCATGTGTTGTAAGGAAACAACACCTTTATACACCTGTATTAGCTGACAAAGCACTAAGTTTTTTATACTAGGAGTGTGATTCCAGTGATTACTTGGCCTGAGACTTTGGGTATACACCTTCATACCAAACATAAATCACACACAGAAATCCCTGAAATTCCTCTTATACATGAGAAACATGAGAAAACAACCATATTGGGTCTAACCAACAGCCTATCTTTGAGGCTGGTCAGTAACAAATACCTCAGGAAAAAGCATGACAAACAGCAGATCTTCTTCCTTTGCATCTTAAGAGATGATCTCAGACTAAGCTATTATGAGGAATAAGAGGTTTTTGGCAAGACCAATGGGGCATGTACTGTATTTTGCTTCCCCTCCATTAATGACTTTTGTCATGGTTTAGGCCCATCTGTCAATAAGCACCACGCAGCCACTCATTCACTCTGTCTCTCAGTGAGATGGAGAGGAGAAAATACAATAAAAAGCTCATGGGACGAGACAAGAATAGGGAGGGATTGCTCACCAATTATGGTCATGGGCAAAACAGACTCAACTTGGGGAAATATTAATTTAATTTGTTACCAATCAAATCAAAGTAGGATAAGGAGGAACAAAACCAAATCCCAAAAACACCCTCCCCCAACCCTTTCCTTCTTCCCAGGCTTAACTCTGCTCCCAATTTTTCTGCCTCCAGCAGCACAGGGAGATGGGGAACAGGTGTTGCACTCCATTCATCACACATTTCTGCAGCTCCTTCCTCCCCAGGGGAAGGACTCTTCACACTCTGCCTCTGCTCCAGCTCTACCTAACTGTGCAGTTAAATTTCCTTTTGTAAAGCCCTGATCTGTTCTTACATATATTTCAAGCAATCATTTATTTGGAATACCGTGACTGTACTACCTTCATCACAGAGTGGTCATTTACTTGTTTCAATACAATTACTGTAACCAGTAAGTTAATGTAAGCTCATAACAGAGATGCCATCATTACATAGATTTATGAGAAGAGCACTAAACATAAAATTGAGGTAATTGCCTGTGTGCTGCCAGGCTATGTTGCTGGTTAATATAAATAATAGCATCCTCAGCATGAGCCACCAGAAGGACATCATCCTTAAAACTAATTCCTCACCTGCCACTGTCAGAAATTTTCACTATAAACTTGATGAAGAATGTGTTCCTAAGTGTTACTGACAACCATATATTACAAGAGAAAGGTGGTTACCTCGAGTACCCCAAACAATCTGTTGTTTTGGTATGTTACCACATAAAATTGATTTAGTGCTGCAATTTTCCATTTCTCTCTGGAGCACAGGCTGCTAATTTATCAGTCACATATATTGAAATTTCTCCTTTTTCCATTCATGTATAAATTTCCATAAGCAAACTGAGAAGTCAGTATTTTGTTTGGGTTATTTTTAAAACTTAGAAAAATAAATCACATCTGAAGTTCTGCTACTTGTGCTATTGAAATGGGTCCTAAAAAAGCAAGCAGAAGTTGAAAGTCATACAGAAGATCTAAGATAGGAAATGTTGGTATGCAAGAAAAAAGACTTATGTGTTTTCTTGTTTTATGCCTGCAAATAAAAATTTAAACAGAAATACCAAGAAGGATGGAGTAGAAGGGTTTTTTCTTTTTCTTAATAAAATTGCAATAGTTCATTTGAATGGCTGCTACAGTATAAACTAGAATTTTTATTCAAATTTAATCCTTAGCTTCTTTTTTTTTTTCATTTTTCAACAAAAACCAAACTGCATGTCTGAGACAGTGGGTCTGGAAATTTTTGACCGACAACACTTGTACAAGAGCAAAAGTCAGTCCCCCAGCACTCAGGAACGCTCATCTGTGATCGATCTCCTCTTTACCCACCAGGCTCACTGTTTATCACAGGTCTTCATGAGTCCGTCAAATCTCACCATAAAGTGTAAACATTGTTGTAACTGAACAAAAGAGATTTAAAAGCCTATAATACACAAGTGCTACTGAGTTTTCTGAAATACAGGGTGATGGTCTGGACAGGATCACTGTCATACTTCCATTCACGGTGGGGCCTGTACTTGTTAGCAAGTACAGATGAACCCAGGACTTGTCTCACTTACTTTTTAAAAGCAGTGAACAATACTGAGGCATACTGCAGGTATAGTTGAGAAAGATCTCAAAGAGCTGAAAAAGTAATGAGCGTGACGGCAAATTACTCCCCTCTTGATTGCTGTGCAGCCAATTCCAGAGTGGTGCAAAGTACTTTAAAACACAAGAGTTTTTAGGAGAATAAATGAAGAATAATGAATAGACTCTGTTAAAGCTAGGGATTCCCAAAGCAAATATTGTTTGTTCCAATAAATTTCACAGTACTAGAATAAGTCTGATATTATTATCTTACAGGGAATGGACTAAGACAGCACCATTAATAATACTCCTTCCCTTGTAAAAGAAAGTTGCAGAGGGACCATGATTTTTGCAAACAATCCTATCTTCCCATGGCCCTGCACACACCAAAACCTTCCTGGTGAAATGAATAATAACCAAAGAAAATGTTGATAGCCTTTTCAAGAATAGCATCTATGCCACCCCCGAATGCATCCAACAAACACAGAAAATTTCAGGGCAACTAACTTTCTGAAAACTAGTACATCTGCTCAAGGCAGTGGAGAAGATGTGGTGAAGAAAATATTAAGCATGGGAGTTTACATGCCATTATTCCATGCCATCCTCTATAATATTATGTTTGGTTATAGACAAAGTGCACTTTCTGTGTATTTGGGGAAATAGAGTGTTTCCAGCCAATGAAAGACTTTTCAAGTGCAAAGAAGCCGAGACTATATCTTTCTGAAAGTCAAGCAGTAGAGATAGATTTCAGGTAACAAATGCTTTCCAGCCAATTAATCTTTTAAACAGTCCTCTGGCTTGGGATCCTGCAGGCCACGATATTGCAGTAGTAAGTTAGTATTGCTTGCACGGTGGTTCCAGGCTGAAAGAGATGTGTCTTCTGCCCTCAGCCTCCTGCTGAAATAGCAGTGGTACCAACATTACTACGCCCTGAAAAATTTGCCTTCTATCCATAGATCTTTCAAGAACATATTTTGTTATACGGGATTAATTTTCAAATATTCATCCTGACTATTCTTTCCCAACCTTTTATTTGCAACTGATCACTGAGATCAAAGCACAAACTAAGCAGTTGCTATTCTAATCTCATTATAAACTATCAAGTTTTTGATCAGGCTCCCTACAGGACAATTTTAGAGACAACTTCTAGACAAAGTCAGTATTTGCTCAATTTTTTTTTTTGTTATTGAGCTAGGATTTTATATTGCAACATACAGAACATTAATAATCTTGACCCATGAGCCCCATTTCTTTTGGCTCAGTGTAGATACCTTGAAATGGCTTGGGTGACTGAGCTAACAGGAAAACAATAAATTCAGATTATACAAATGGTAGCATCTTGCCAAGCTGATAGCAGGAAGGTAAGATAGCACAACCGAATGCATAGCGCAGAGCAAAGAGCACCTTTCCTTGATCAGTGTGTTGAACAGAGGGCAAGGCGGCCCAGACAGTCCGTCTGTAGCTTAACCACAAGGCCATCCCCTAAGGCAACTGCAAAATGCCAGCGCGGGGGCCTGAGGAGCTTGCCAATGAGGCAAAAGTGCCTGATACAGGAGTGCATTGTTGCCTTATGACCAAACAAAGGAAAGAAATGCAAAGCAATATATGAAAAAACACCCCAATTTCATCATGCTGCTGTTAGGGGTTGAAGAAAAACTGTTAGCCTGTTATAAAATACAGGGTTTAAGGTCACAATCTTTTTAAAATAATGACAGTATAATTTTAAAAGACTGAACTTCTGGTGTCTAATTTCTTCATTAAGACTTGAGAAGCAGATATTGATAAATGAGGCTGTAAACTGCTGTGCATGGGAAAGAGTAAGTTACACAGGTGGTAGCTAGCACTTTCCATGGTTATTATCAACCTGAAAATAAATGTTTGAGTTTGGACCTTCTATAGATTAACAATACAACTGACGGATTATACAACCAGAAATATCCCAAAAAAGACAAAAGAACCATACCTTTCCTACACTTTCCTGGGAGAGAGCAGCAATATTACCAACCATTTCTAAGGATTTTTGGAACCTGTCTGTCCACTGCACTCTCGAACAGAAATGAAGCACTTGTTTGTTGAACTCATCAACCCCTTTCTCCCAGTTGCTTCTCTAAAGTAACCACGCAAATCTACTGCAATTTGTCTGTAGGCTTTACTGCCCTGACACGGTCTTATCTCCTCGCCTTTCACCAGCAGTTCTCTTACCACGGTGCTCGCCTCTTTTGGAGGCCATCAGAGAAGTCCTGGCAAATACAGAGATTTCAGCTCCCACCAGCATACTCAGTGCCTCACAGATCCTCAAGAAAACCTCAGAAACAAGCTGGGCAGATAAAAGGGTTCAATAAAAACTGGCTACAACAGCCCACCAGTTTCTGGCTCATAATCAGGAAAGGAGTGCCCAGAGGGGCTGTAGATGAACACTGCCAGTCTGGGGAGGAAATGTTTCCTTCACTGAATCAGGCATTGGCATCAGAGCAACATCAGCAGTAGCTAGGTGGAGGACTTATCCCCACAAACCTTCCTTCCCATCCCCAAGCAAAAGTTTATTCAGATAAACCCCAAGCTACCACTGGTATTAATATAAAGAACTGAATTAAAATATATATATATTTACGATGGTCTTATTAAATAAGGCAAGGTTAAAGCTACCTCACTACCACACAGAATGACTTCTGGCACTGAGGTTTACAAAAGTCAATGCCATTAGCTTTACAACTCAAAATCTTGCTAAAGAGATAATCAGTTTTATTTGCCAAGACCTATTTTCCATCCCTTTGTGGGCTGGCATTCCTGATACTTTCATTCTACATTAATACCATTTAATATCAGCTGTTGCATCTTTTTGCCCCTGGCAGGGACTGGTTGCCAGAATTGCCTCTTTTCAAAATATTGGTTTATTCTAGTTCTCAGATTTCCCTGGCAGTGTTCATAGAGTAAAGCACTGCCTAGCAGAAGGGATAAGGCAGACACAGAGTCTCAGGGGTAATACTGACAACAGGAAATAAAAATCAATTTTCCAATCTGCACAATATTAGCCTCCCCATTGCCTTCTCAGTACTGCATAAAACACGGGGTGTGGAAGATCCCAGCTGGGAGTCTGAGCGCCCATCCTGCTCCCATGCTCACACCTGCAGCTATGCCCAGCAAGTATGGCACCAACCTGCCAGTCTGCCCTGGGGACACCTCACCCAGCACACCCAGACTCACTCCTCTTTCTCTGCTCCTGTTCGTAGCAGGATCTCAAGCCAGTAAACCACCAGGTCTCTAGGACTTGAGCCTTTTTACTCAGTTTTATAATTCAAATTACACTGAATGTTAACACAAAAGTATAAATAGGTGAAAAGGGCTATTGCTATTTAAATCCTATATATTAATCTCATGTGTGTGATTAATAATAATAATAAGGGAGCATCATAAGCACCTACATAACTACATGTGCAAAATGTAACTGAAAATTAAGTGTTAACTGTGTGTATGTACCTGAACCTTTGCTTTGCAGACATGCCATAATTGGCAAAACATCTTCAGTTGTGTTGATAGTGCTACTCAGGTATGCTCTGGCTGTCTTAGTGAAAGAAAGGTTTTAATGAAATAAATGTCAAGATGATTTCTTGGATGACTGCTTACACTAGGATCTGATCTCTTGTTTATACTTGCTTAATATCCATAAATTATGGCATATGTTTCAGAAGCATGTAATTACACTTGTAATTCTGGGTGTTAGATTTGTAAGTACTGCAGACAAACTGTGCAGTGATAGATGGCCAGTTCAGACATAATTTACAGCAAGTTAAATCATTTTCCAAAAAACACATGTAGCACTGTAAAATGATCAAAGATACATGAATACATTACTTTTGGTTTCACAAGTTCTTACCGGCCGCAGAATTTTACTAACGTTGCCTTTCTGCTTGTGCCTACTTGATGTTCTTTTGCTTAAGAGTACATTAAGTACTGTTAAGCTTTTCTAGGACAAGTCTGTAGCTGCATTTTGCAATTTGCAGTATTACTATCAAGGTTTACTTACATGCTTGTTAGACTTTTCAAGTCACTATACCAACCTTACCAAAGTGCTATACTGGCCTGTGTGTTGAAAAGACCAAAGTATTTCTTTCAGTTTTTTTAAGGTAGCAATAAATATTTCTTAATTTACACCATTCTAGAATGCTTTCCAGCAGTAACTAAAAGAGGAAACTTTCACGTACCATTTGGCACTAAATTTCCATGAGTCGCTTAATGCCCTTAAACCAGTTTCAGACGTTCTCATTACTACAGACAGAAACTGAGCCTATGCCCATGAGAGAACACTTGGCCTGGGATACTGAGAACTCCCTCCTGCAAAGTCAATGTTCAGCTGCTGCAGGCTTTCCTGGCACAAAGGACAACCTGCCACTGTAGGCAGGGTGGATGGTTTTTAACTTGTTGGCTTAGGGCAGGCTGATCCACCACATCAAAGAACACACATGGTGGTTTTTTGTAAAACAAAGAAAAGTCCCTATCTGATATATTGCCACATAAAATTTTATGTTAATATGTATGCACAAGCTGGTTTGAGGCAAAGGACAACTCTACTTCTCCAAAAGTACAGCCACTTTGATGTAGTGGTATTGCATTTCTCTGCGGAACACTGCCTGCTTCTAAAGGTCTCAGGCTCCTGCCATCACTTTCTGCTCTCCTTGGCGTGTGGTACAGCACAGAGAATGCAGAATTCAGCTCTTACAAAGTGGGAATAAGTATGTACATGATGTTTCTTTTTTCCCCTTAATCTTTTCAACAGAAGCTTTTAGTAACATGAGTGAGATTCATATATATTGACATCTAACTCCATAACTCATTTTTTTTCAGTCAGTGGATCTGAGAAGTGTCCTAATTAGAGTCATAACTACTGTATTCTTTCATTATTACTTGCAGAAAATGTTGGTCATATGCTGTCCTTGCCTGCTTCAGCCCTCCCCACATCCTGAGCCTTCAGTTAAAAAAAGCCACAGACCTAACTGTCCAGAGAGACACGCATGTCAGATTTTTTAAGAAAAGCTTCCATCATAGTCCAATTATTTCATTTTATTTGTCCATTTGACATTATTTTTATGGTTCATTTTCTGTGTGTTTGAATATTTTAATGGTCTTTAGTGTATTATAAGGAGGCGCCTGGAGCGTTGCTGCAAATAGGAGCTATGAAGTAAAATACCCCATTATTTATTATTATATCCGTCTGCCTGAATAACTACAGTATCCACAATATTCACAATAGCCTGAAGAAAGAAAGAATGACAAATATCACTGTCAATAGCTGCTGTAGGAGTGTCCTCTGATTTTCTCTATTCAAAACAAAAACCTCTACAGTTCTTCTACAAAGTCCTATGGGTACAACAAATCAAAAGTAATTACAAGCCTGTATATCAAGAACAGAAACCATCTATATTTTATGAGAGTATGTAAATAAGACAGTTCATGGCACTGCAGAGATATCAGCCCTAGATACTGAAGGGCTTGCTGGGCATTCAGAAGTTCAGAAGTGGGATGGTCAGTACTGTGTAGCAGTAGGTGCTTAGAAATTCCTAGTCTCTGGAAGACACTAGGTCCTAATCTACAACTGAAGAACATTCCCAGGCATTTCCAGAAGACCACTTGCACTTCAGACTCACGGGGCAAGATTCAGGCATTCATATGAATACAAGGGTCTGTCCGTTAGGTCCATGTTAAACAAGGCAGATGAAGACAAAGGTGAGACAAATCTTGTGTTACTATTCTGGCCAAGACTTTCAAACTTCATCTTAAAGAGAAAAGCTTGGAAATCCATGGCTAAAGGATCTAAATGAATGTTACAGTATTCAAATGTGATTTACTGTTAGGTTTCCCCATGGCACTCAGCAGAACTTCTTTAAAGGTTTTCTTTTGGTTCCAGTCTCTGTCACCACGTATCTGTCATTTCTTGGCAATTTATCCTCTCAATGCACAAGTGTGTTCCAAAAGGAAAAATGAGGCTGTAGTAGCTGCCCCTATTATACATAATAGCCTGGTGGTTAGAGTACTCAGCTGGGAACAACTAACCATTGAGTTATAGGGGTTTTGGACATGAAAGTCTCTCCTGCTGAAGCTGTTCATGTTTTCATAAACAATTAAGCTTCCATTGAACCCGTTTGAGAGTAATTCCCCGTATAGTCCAGTATTCAGCAAAGAACAGGAACAGGCAAGTTCAAATCATTGCTCTAATGAATGTTTAATGAATTTTAGCATAGATGAAATAAAATGTTCCCATTGTGAAAGCTTATCAGCAGTGAATAGACAGCATCTGGCAACAGCAGCATTAACTCGTGTACAGCTGTTCAGAAGGAGAAGAGCGGGAAGGAGCTTTCAAAGAAGGAGATGAACAATTACAGGCCTGTTTTGACAAAGAGTTCTGAGATTAGAGCTCTCCAGGGAAAGTCCTTCACACAGGAGACTGGTGGAATAAGACCTCTTCTGACAGAAAGAAAAGTCATGGGCAAGTCAAGCTAAATTATGCAGAGTGCCCTGGTGTCCCTCCTTCTGCCGAGCTCTCACCCTCTGTGACCAGAACTCTCAATTTTACTATAAAACAGGTTTTTCTATTGTTGTGGGGACTGGAGTTGAGCCATCCCATCTCCTAAACTGTATTTGATTCCCTGCTCTGAATCCAAAAGGAAGAAATTGTCCAAGAGCCTTGTGTAAATCATGAGTAAACACACTGTGATAAGAAGAAGGGCATGACCCCCCAATGAACGCTACCCAAGACTAACATTCCAAACCTATCACTTTTTTTTAATTATAAAATTTCCAAAATAGCAATAATATAGCAATATTTTGTTTCATGCAGAATATAAGTTAGCACTTAACACAAACCAAAACATTTTGGAGAGCTTTCCTCAACAAAATAAAACCAAAAAACCCAGCCAAACAGAGAAGCCCCCAAATCCCAATTCAACAAGATCATTTTGGTTCAGATTAAAACGACTGTTTATTTCCAGTTCAGCTGTCAAACTGACTAATTATTTGCACAGCCTAGCTCACAATATTGCATTCATACTTTGGGTATGTTAAAAACAACTGAAAAGAAGAAAACTTAAAAATAGGAATCACCTTTTCTAAAAGGTATGGAAGGCCCTTTTAGCTCCCAATTCACTCCTGGTAAATAGATGAGGCCGTTATTTGCCACACAGGTGCCAAAAGCTGTACTATTCATAGGGAAATTTACTCAAGCTAGAGATAAGGAAACAAAATTTTAATGAAACTAGCCTGAAAAAAAATGAAACAAAAAAAAATGGTTCCTGAGACACCAAGAAATAAACTGTAATAATTGTCAGGTAGCAAGTCTTTTACAAAATTGATTTGACTGTCACTCATCTGAAGCATTTAAGAACAGTCAGATAAGTAGAACATATAGTTGCACACACCTGGTTTAATTTTCTTTTATGCTACACTACTTAATTTCATGCTTTGTCATAATGGCAAACATTAATTTTTCCCAGTCACTCTAGTATAGATTGCAGATATGAGTTTTAACAATTCTACTTTTACTGGACAATAATCCATTTCTTTTTCAGACTCTGAGGCTCAGTTTCTTTGACAGTCACGGTTTCTGAAGGGGGATGTACAGTTTCTGACTGCAGGTCAGGCACATTTTGCCACTTGCTCCAGAGACTGATGACTCATTTATTTAAATCATAGAGTGAGTTGGATAATCCCCTTTCATAGAAAAAGCCAGGGGAGGGAACTATGTAAGAGGATACAAGGAATCCCTCGTTAAGAACTAGCTATCTGAGGTACTTATATGGCCCCACCCCTCACTCTTACATCTGATTATCGAGGAGCCTTTATATTCACAAATCCCTTTGGGCTACACAAGGGAAGCAGGGGCAGAGGACCCTGCACTTCAGTCCTCCAGAGCCACTTGGGCACTGAGTTCCACAGGCATTGGAAGATTCAGTTCAGCATGACTCGCCCAAGGTCAGAGAGAAAATCTGTGGTGAAGCAAGACAAAGGATGTAAGGCTTCAATGGGCAGTGCCACACACTGGGGCAGTCTGTCACACTCAGACAAAGCTTTGCAGCTTGCCATTGATCCGAGCGATTATGCGACCCATCCCAAAAATACCCTGTGTTGTCATGAGCTTTTCACATCTTTACTCTCATCCTCTCCTGCACGCCAGAATCAAACGCTATTTATGCAAAAAGGCAATAAAATAACTTGAACGGTGAATCTTCGTTCCTGAAGCACAAGTCCTTTGCTATTCAGCCTAAAAATAGAAATAAGGAGAGAAAAAAAGAAAAACACAAGCTTTGAAACTTGGCAGGAACGGTAGGAAATCATACCTTGAGTCACGGGGCACTCTCAGCATCTGTTCCAAATGCAAGCTTTTCACACTCCTGCATACAGCACAGCTTCCCTCCCTTCACATTCCAGTCCCTGATACTAGCCCTGCAGATATTATTCTTTCTCTGCAATGCATCTTGTCTCAAATACCTTACATATCCAATTTCCAAAATGCTGTTCAGTTGGTACTGGAGATGTGAACTAGCTCACAGTTCATGAGTTTTTGCTGTTCAGAAGATATTTGGGAAAACAGTTCCCAGTGGTCTGAAACAACAGCTCTGACTGCATTTAGGTTTTGCAAGTGGAATTGTTTGTAACATGTACAAAAAAAAATGAAATGCTGGTTAATATGATAAATGTTTACATTTAAACTTTCAAAGGCCATCATCAAATCCTGTCCAACAAAGACATAAACACATTTTTTTCTCTCATGTTTCATGCTTTCTAATAGCTTTTATTTTCATTACAAACACTTCAGTTCTGCCTGAACTGAGCACAAAGAGAAGCAGCCTTTTAATCCCCAGGACAATACGTATTTTTTTCACACTTTCGAAATTAAATATAGCAGCTAGCAACTTTTAAATCCTGTGCTTTGTTATGTAAGAAATCACAAACAGAACCATCAAAGTTAGGAATGGAAAACACTGCCTACTTTACCTAGATAATTTTCCCACTGATACAAAAATTTATATTTTTTATATTTCTATCCAATCTAATTTTCAGAAAGCTAGGAACTAAGAGATCTGGCATTTCTCCTGTCCTGAAAAAACAGATTAACTTTTAGACAATGTACAATAGAGTATTTCTTGGCAATATTTTTTTCCAATAGTCAACTTGTATTTTCCCTCCCGAAACAATATCCTAGCCATACATGTCTGTGCTCTGCTAAAACATAACAATCCCTTTCATCAGTAGAATTTGGATTGTTATTTGTTTAGTTACTCCATGTTATAAAAGCCACTCTGCAGATGCATATCTGTGGTGATCAGATTGACAGCTCACCCAAGACCAGTGCTGTCCCACAGAAACAAGTCATCTCTCTTCCAACTGAACATATCCATATCTCTTTGCAAACTGAGACCACAAGAGCACCACCATGATCATACCTGAAAACGTCATGAAGTGATAATCCACTTTTGCTACACACCTGTTGAACTCCTGTACTGGACTAGAAAGCCTACTGACAGTAATACCAATGGGATACAACTTTGCATGGACACGGGACATAATTTCCCTCTGGATACATCCAGTTTTACAGTGTTATGATTCACTAGCTTCCCTGGAATTCATTGTTTTCCCAGGAATTCTTCTTCATTTAAATGAGATTGAGGCAAAAATCAGACTCTATTTTCCTTATGAGTAAGCAGAACTCAACAAGCAAGGCCTATGCTGCTAGCTACAGAAGAATGTAGTCACTTGTACTACTTGTCTGCTGTTCCTGAACTCAGCAGAAGCCAGATATTTGAATGATAAAACAAGTTGTGCCACTGCAGCAAGCCTTCTGGAGTCCGGGGAGTCCTGGGCCTTCACATTTTCCATTCATGTATAATACCGGCCTGTTTGTCTCTTTCTTCAGGACACGTTTTTGTTTGGTCCCAGACACCACAGCAATGAGCACAGTCTGAATCCCCAGGATTTTTTACGCTGCTCCTAGTGATTAATGAGTTCCTTGTCTTGGATTACCAAGATACATTCTCTTCTCCCACAGCAGTCTCATGAAAGGTTGTGCAGGCTACGTAGCCCAGAGCCACTGAATTTATGGTAATATAATAATGTCGCAAATACACACGTGCAAAAGCACACATACAGCCCTCCTTTATATTATTAGCCAGTATGTATTGTCTTCTATAGCAGTGCTTCTCAACATTTTAGCCCATGCTCCACTTTACTTAACTTTACTTTAACATCCAAACAGGCAAGTCTTGAGACCTCCTGTGCCTTCATCTGCATTCGTATGGCACACCCTCTAGACTGGCGAGTCCTTGTCTAGATGACAGCCTCAAAGAAGTCAGCTCTTCTGGAGGGGGACTTTCAGCACTATTGATATAACTGAAGCACACTTATGGCACCAAAAGAAGAAATAAGAGTGGTAAGAAAGCCAGCCCTTTCTTCAGCTCTTTTCTTGGGCTTTGTTTTGGAAGTGTCAGGCCAGGAGAACTATTGCAAGATCCACGGCCTCTTTGAAATGCTTCTCTAAAGAATAGCCTACATATAACTGTGGTGATAACATTTNATTCTGCCTCTACAAATACTGCAGCTAGGCAACTAAATGCTGAAGGCACCTCCTATGAAAGAACATAAGCCAAAACTCAAAATATGAGTTATTCCAGCTCAGAAAAATAACTTTTGCTCCTGTTCCATAGTGCCAAGCTTTAAAAGAAGTACAATAGAAAGCGAGCTCTTGCAATACCATGGAATATCTCAGCATTACCATCAGAAATAATTTATTTCAGAGAAGGGTTAGAACCAGGTATCTATCTGAAATGCCAGGCAAAAAATCCTACAATGAGGTAAAAAGGAGAGACTCTTGTCCCTTTAGGGGTAAATCTCTCAACAAGCATTTCCTTTATTTTCCGTTATTGCCATAGACGGGTCCCACTCATTTGTCACCCAGACTCCATCTTTTCTCCTGCTGACTCACTCATCCTCACAACCCACAGAAACCGTGCCTCAGTCAGAACCTTGCTTATTCAGCACTTATGAAAAAAAAATCTTGTTCGGACACTGTGGAATAAACTACTCATTTGAAAAATAATGGGGACAATGGTCAAAAAGTAGCTTTTCTGAAGACAAAAAGAGAGAGAAATAGAGTGGGGCAGAGAAATGGAAGAGAAAAGGAGACAAATAATGAAATCCTGCAGGAAAGTAGGGAGGAATTAAGAAACTGGCATCACCCTTGCAGGCATTTAAAATCTTTTCGTAAATGTGTACAGAACCACCTATCACTTCCTTCCAAGTCTTCCAAAGTGTCCGGTGAGAAGAGGTTCTCTCTGGTGAAAGTGGAAGCACAGATCAACCCATCATCTTTCTGTAAACATGAAAAATGCATCCGCACTCATAGATCTGATCTAGTGCTCCTCTGAAAGCATTTTACTCTCTCTATTGAGGACACAGGCAGCCAAGGGCAAACAGCCTCCTAATTTAAGGCCTCACTTAAATGCTTAATTGTCCTGTCAGANCAAGTCTTGAGACCTCCTGTGCCTTCATCTGCATTCGTATGGCACACCCTCTAGACTGGCGAGTCCTTGTCTAGATGACAGCCTCAAAGAAGTCAGCTCTTCTGGAGGAGGACTTTCAGCACTATTGATATAACTGAAGCACACTTATGGCACCAAAAGAAGAAATAAGAGTGGTAAGAAAGCCAGCCCTTTCTTCAGCTCTTTTCTTGGGCTTTGTTTTGGAAGTGTCAGGCCAGGAGAACTATTGCAAGATCCACGGCCTCTTTGAAATGCTTCTCTAAAGAATAGCCTACATATAACTGTGGTGATAACATTTAGCTAAGACCTTAGCATATCAAAAGACTTTAAAAACAAAAACCAAAGAAAAATTTATCTGAATAAGATTAACACTCACCACAGGGGATCAGTGGTGCCATAACGCAATGGAGTTGCTTGACAAAATTTTACCCAGCCTGGGAGGAGACTGTAATAGTATTTTAAATGTGACAGAACCACTATCAGAGTAAAAAGCTGATAGAAGTTGTTAGCAGCTTCTTGTGGAATGATACCCAAAAAGAGATATGGTCCTTTTGCTACTTTTAAGTTTATAGAAAAGCCATGTGTGTAAATGTGTCAGAGACGAAGGAATAAAGATCTCGATTCTGCCTCTACAAATACTGCAGCTAGGCAACTAAATGCTGAAGGCACCTCCTATGAAAGAACATAAGCCAAAACTCAAAATATGAGTTATTCCAGCTCAGAAAAATAACTTTTGCTCCTGTTCCATAGTGCCAAGCTTTAAAAGAAGTACAATAGAAAGCGAGCTCTTGCAATACCATGGAATATCTCAGCATTACCATCAGNATTTGAAAAATAATGGGGACAATGGTCAAAAAGTAGCTTTTCTGAAGACAAAAAGAGAGAGAAATAGAGTGGGGCAGAGAAATGGAAAAGGAGACAAATAATGAAATCCTGCAGGAAAGTAGGGAGGAATTAAGAAACTGGCATCACCCTTGCAGGCATTTAAAATCTTTTCGTAAATGTGTACAGAACCACCTATCACTTCCTTCCAAGTCTTCCAAAGTGTCCGGTGAGAAGAGGTTCTCTCTGGTGAAAGTGGAAGCACAGATCAACCCATCATCTTTCTGTAAACATGAAAAATGCATCCGCACTCATAGATCTGATCTAGTGCTCCTCTGAAAGCATTTTACTCTCTCTATTGAGGACACAGGCAGCCAAGGGCAAACAGCCTCCTAATTTAAGGCCTCACTTAAATGCTTAATTGTCCTGTCAGAAGAATAGGGGATGTAATATCTTGCTTTCTGATCTGGGAGCATATGTAGGTCCCAGCCCAGAGGAGCATTTTGCTCTTGGCTATTTAATTCATTCATGTGGAATTAGTGTCCTTCAGTAAGACTTTCGTTCGGATGACTATTTTTCTCTGACAAATGCTAGCAAACACAAGGATATACATTTAAGCACTGTAAACCAGTTTAATCCTAAAAGCACAACGTGCTTTAGGGAAAGTAATAAGGATGGAAATCCACAAACCCACAAAATCTACCAGTTAGCTGTAACACACAATAGTCTGATGACAGTCAGAATGCAGGACTATTTGTATTGTACAGCTGTCACTGTGCTGAAACAATTATCCTCCAGGGGAAAAAAAAAAAGTCTTATATCAGTTCTCATCATGGCTAATAAAACCAACATTGCTGTACTAAAACACCGAAACAGCATCAATGATCCTTGCAGTGTCTTGGCTTCACTTCATTGTGACGCAGGAGCAGAGGAGCTCTGTGCTGAGAAATCAGCAGCAATGTCTGTGCTGGTAAATCACATCATCTCAGGCTGCACCCCTCAGCACCAGCTCAGCTGCCTCGGCCACTAGACTATCAGGATTGTCCTTAGATCAGCCAGACATGTGCCAGTCAAGTCTCCCAACTTCCAGACAGACTACAGAAGTCAGCACAGGTCAGGAATCATTCCTTCCCAGTTACTTGTATGCAGCCCCATGATTTGCAGGAATAAAGGAGTTCATGATATGGATGTGGACTGTCTGTGTCAGCTGGCCTTGGCACCAGAGAACTATGCCAGGTAAAATTTGTTTACTAGCAGAGGTGTAAAAAGTACCTCCTATTAACACAAGATATTTTTTAAAAGCCCAGTGTAGAGTTTGCATTTCTGTGCCTTAGTGAGCCCTGGTTGAACAGAACTGTTAGACTCCTCTTAGCGTTTTGGTCTTCTGATTTGTGAAATTATGAATTATATCTATACTAATATAGGTATTATTTAGCAAATAACTCAGGGTCCTCTATCACATATGAACAACCCTCATACACTTGTAGGAACTCAGCAAAACTTCGGCCATGAAAGGGTGAAATAATTCTCTCTGCATGTGCAGTTTCCTTCATGTGAGGGAAAAATGTATATATATGTAGTCCCAACGTCCCTCAGGGCAGCAGAAAGAAAATCAGACTTTGGTCTTTCATAGCTGCAGTCTCTTTGTAAGGTGCTCACATACTGTGGTTGTGGAATGACATAAAAACCTCAACATTTTAGACAGCTTCAGCTCGCCTACAAGAACAGGGGAGATGTCTCAAACCATTTAACAAACATTAGTCAAGCTTAGAGTTGATGTTCCTGTGAAACGGTTAAATACAATCAAATCGAAATGACAAAAGAGAAGCACAAAAAGACCAAGAGATGCTTCTAAAGCCCTGTAGCAAAGCAATGACAAACATGGAAAATAATACAGGAAGTCAGATTGACCCTTTGCTCTAACCACTAGTTATAACTCCATCCAGGAGCGGTAGAAAACTAAAAATATTTAAGGAAGTAATAAACTGTAAAATACTAAATGAATGCATCAAGTTGCTTTTGCACTCCCTTGCCTCAAGCAGCTTAGCACAAATAAAATTTGATGCTAATCAGTCCTAGCAGGTTTCACAGAATCTGAAAACCTGTTATTTCCTCTGGCTGCAACTAAAAAACTTCCCAACTCTTTCATTGATACTTGTAAAGTACCTTTAATTTTATCTTTGCATTGACCAGGCGTTTGCCTCTCTTGACCATAACACATCTAAGCTGGTACTGACAGAAGAATCATGGCTGACTTAAAAGACTTTTTTGCATAATCAAATATATACTACCATGGAAATGGAAAGAGAGATTAATGTTGTTTCTATGTAAAATAAGCTGATTTAAAAAAAAATAATTATTATAATGATATTTTCCAGCCAACAACAAGACA
>VZTO01015282.1:25202-46226 GCA_013400615.1 Syrrhaptes paradoxus
CAAAAAAAAGTCTTATTTCAAATTTCAAATACTATGCAGCAGAAAATGTTATAGATAAATGTAGCACAACAGAGTGAACAGAAAATGGATATATTTTAACCAGTGCAGCACATTTTTTACTAGTGAATGTAAATGTATTGGGTAAAATTCCTGAGCCTGTTCTTCACTTCTCATAAAGTATATGGTAAACCTCCTCTGTTAGGGAAAGACCCTGCAGTCAGATATGGAAAAGACCAACTCCTGTATCCCTCTAGAGCCTTTCAAGTCAGAAATGTTCACGAAGTGCAAAAATTTCTCTAGATACAGAGTCAGGATCTGTGTATAGTTCAGGTTGCCTCACAAAAATATGTATGTGCTCTGAAATTATGTGGTAAAATGTTACTGTCCACCCGTCTCAATTCACATGCAAACCGTCACCCCAGGATGCTCCCACTGTGACACTGGCTGCAAGATGTGTGAAGGTGACAGATGGAGCATACCAAGGAGTTCAGAAATAGCATGAGGTTTTTAGATGGGAGGACACCAGCATAAACAAACATCTCTCTTTTCTTCAGCAGATTTTAACCACTGACTTGAGTTATTCAGACATTAAGCAAGTAGAAGCTTTGAATACAGGGAACATAATACATGAAGTAAGCTAAGTTACAGAGTCTCTTCTTTCCTCCAGGCCAAGTTTTGAGGGACTGGGAACAGCCCAAATGCTTGTGAGCATCACACAAAAAAGCTAATGGCTACCACCTGGCTGTGCCTGAGCATCCCACGGGAAGCCAAAATTTCAGAGAGACAAAGGCAGAGAAGAGGGTAAGAGTAAGATTTTGAGTGACCCACTGAAAAGTTGCCTTTGTGCTAGTGAGTGTTGGCCAATGGGGACATCCATGCCCTCAAGTTAAACAGAAAGCAACTTGGCAGCAGGACTTCCAGACTGAAAAAAAAAAAAAAAACAACAAACCAATGTCACCCTCTTCTACCCACAGGAAAGAGCAGCTCCTGGCACACCAGAAGAAAGGAAAGAGGCTGATCTACATCCGTCTGTTCAATTTTTACAGTCACTGCCATGGGAAATGCTAAAAAAAAGTCAAGGCCCTGAATGCACCAACAGGCTCTGCAACACCTTCCCTTCCCCAGCCCTGGATTTCACTCCATGTTTTCAAGGTCATCTCCAATATGGTGCAGATATACAACTGTGGCTCAGCCCAGGAAAACAGAGGAGTTGTGAGGAAGAGAAACAAGAAGCCTTACCAGGGCCTCTGTCCCTCTTGTTTGTTCACCAGCTCACCAGCTGCTCTGCTCCTTGCCCTGGGCTCCTGACCTCCTGGTTGACCATCTACCTTCCTTACTACTATGGACTTGCAATCACCAAACTGTTTGCTGAACCTGGTTACATGGATGAACGTGCTTGATTCTTCTCAGCCAGGTGAGTCTGTTTGACCAATCATGAGACCACTGCCCTTCTTGCCTTGCTGTCCTCTCAGCTCCTGTCTCAGTTTCTGTTGTGAAGCAGCCCACTCCTGATGCTCTCTGACAGAAGCAACAATAAAAGGATAAGCCAGTAACTTCAACAGGGAACAATCCATCCTGAGATCCACAAAGAACTGTTTGAGTGGGAAGCAACTGTGTTACTACCCAGTACTCTCCTTCTGTGCTTGCCTCTGAGGTCCTCTCCTTCTCCTTCTTCTGCTGTATTTGCAGCAAGACCACCTCCAAGTTCTGAAAGCTTAATAACAAACTGTTTCACATAATCTTTTTTTGCATCAAGCACCAAAGTAACATAAGGCAAAAAAGAAGCCTCCTTAAGATAATCAAAGAATGACAGGTCCACTTTCAAACAATTCCTTGAAAAAGTGTTTGCTGTTTGTAAAGTGCCTCTGAAAGGTCTAAGATCATCAACAGCTAAAATTTAGGCTGTCCAAATTTAAACTATAATGTTTTGGACCTACTAATGGCAGAAGATCACTTGCTAAGCTGTAGTGTGCCTGGAAATTCACAAAAGGAGAGAGGACAGGGAAGAGTTCAAGGTGAGCCATTTGACCTAGAGAAAGGCTGTAGATGAAGGTCATTTGCATTGGTGCCCTCCCACCCTCTTCTCATGAAGACACTTAGATAAAAGGATACCATGACTATCAATCAGTTTATGCTGTCCACTGGATCATCAGATAGGACTATTGACCTCTATGATTTATGTTGTAAAATCAGTAAAAGAAAGAAAAAATATGCAAGAAAGATAAAAAACCAGCAGCATGAAAATCCAAGCTGCTGAGTATTACTTCTCAGGCTATCTTTGTTTGTATATTCACATTGAGTGATAGAATATACTTCCCACAATTCATCACAGATTAAAATTTCACTGGATGACAATGTTCTCAAAAAACATGTGGTCTGACATTTAAGAACTTCAGAGTAAGTATTAAAGCAATACTAAACTTCAAATTACAGGTTCAACTTGCTGAACAGAACTGTTAGACAGAAATACAGATGAATCACAGTAATCCTGGATATAATGGAAACAGGTATTTGCATGATGGTGATCGCTGATTTCAATAGAAGTACAGGCATTTATCCTAGCTGAGTGCCCAGCCTTGACATATACCAAGATAAAGAAAACACAGTTTCATACCTGGAGCCTTCAAGACCATGGACCAAGGTCTTGGTCCTCAGCTGCAGAGCTGTGGGGATGCATCAGCTGAGAACATCAGCCTATGTCTTTCGTCTGAGTACAATCCAAACTGGATTATACTTCTATATTTCTGGCAAATGACCCCTAATTTCCCACTATAACCATTGTGAAGAGTTTCTATAGCGCTGCTACATGAGGGCCTTATCCAGAAGCCTTTACTCATGCAGAGATCACAGAGTTACTTCTGAGAAGAAGGTGTAAAATCAGACTCAGATGCAGGTCCAACATCAGACATTAAAGGGTATAATTTGTCATTTTTTACATTATTAAGAATATTTGAGTAGAATCTATAATTAAAGCTAAAAGAGATGTCTCCTCCTTTTGCCAGCAGCTGTGTTACATCAATTAAATGGGTAAATAAGATCCTTCCCCAGAGGGGATATCACATGGCCCTCTATTGATTAAGACTGCAGTAGAACGTTATTTGCAATCTTATTGCATAATGGAAATCAGGAGGTAGCTGTCATGGTTTCAGAAGACAAATTGCCGCTATCTTAGACAATTCATAGGCCTCTTTCCTTCTTGCTGCTCTTAATTCACAGTTAATGCGTGTCTTACAAGGCTTAGTTTCTCAAATCAGTCTACGGCACTGTGTTCAACTCAAAACTGGGTGTCAGCAGCAGGCTACGTGGCCCTGCATTATGATGGGTATTAAAGTGACCGTTCCATCTATCATTGCTTCAGAGCCATGCATTATTTAATAGGATAACACAACTTCATAAAAGGATGTGAAATTAAAAATAGACGCCTCCTGCAGCATGCATTATTCCCAGGAAAGACAGGCCTCCCCCACCAGGCACAGCTCCAGAGCTGCTTTCCATATAGAATATTTTTAAGTCTTAGCTCAATTTTCTGTACTTGACTTTCACAAGCAAAACATACAGCTGGAACAAGTCCACTACTCTCAAACCTGTGCAGTAACTGCAGCTAGGGATCCGTTTTCACATTTTAATGAACAAATGACCACAACCCAGGAGACACTTCGCTCCTCCACCAAGCTGTATATGCATCATTACGCCAATCATGGGAGAACCAGAGGGAAGGACAAAAATCTCCCTTGAAATGATTGAAACACTCTTTGCCAATTTGAGAAACCTTCAAAAAAAAAAAAAAGCCAATCTTTCCTCACTTATAATCAATCTCTCAGTCACAACAATTAGAAAACAAGTGCAATGCTTTTCAAAATACATCACAGCTATATTTAGCATCACCAGAATCTTCTCCACCAAAGTCAAAGAAATGGTCTTTAAGTGGTCTTCAGTGGTTGTGAAGTTGTAGGACACAAGGCAAGATTTCTGAACTGAAGGAACAAGCATGAACAGCAGTGGGCGGCAGGAGAGTAACAGGTTCAGACAGAAGTTCCATGTGTTCCGCTTACCATCATCTCTTTTCATCTCAATCCATTGCACAGGATTAAAAATTAAATGTCTGCTGTCTGATCTGTTCCAGCTAAACTGATTGTTTGGAACATATTCATCTTCCCATCTAAATTAGCAAATTTAAAAGTGACAGGTTTACTTTTCTGTTATTTGTAATGCCAGAGCTTAATGAAGTACATGGAAGGACATGCCAGTAGAACCGATGTGCAAAAGTAATCTCTCACAAAGTGATAAAGTATGGAAAAAATCATCACCTTGTAAAAAACATGGAGGAGGTTAAGATTTCAAGGAATTCAAAGATATTTCAGTACCTTTCATTTGTCTAGACATGCGCATTAATAGCACTTGATTATTACTAGCATATCTTCCTATCTAGGGAAATTATCTGTTTCTGCTACAAATGGATTTGTGTTTAAACCTGATATTTCATTCTCCTGGAAATCTGTGAAATCAGTCTCAACCTGGTCTTGATGAGCATAAATGTTCCATATGGAGCAAATGTGAGCAGTAAAAAAAATAAGGGTACAAATTCCTAAAGAATTAAAATGTACTCTGGTTGCACAGAATTTCAAAAGAGGCATTTGGCACCTTAAATTAGGGTCTGCAATCATTGCTCCTTTTTTTTTTCTTTGCTTTACTTTGTTAGGGTAAACCAGTCATTTCAGATTTCTGAATCTGAAAAAGTCTTCTGTTTTGAATGTAACACAACACAATCATCTCACCTATTTCATTGTGAAAAATTAAAAAAAAAGATAGAAAATGATCCTTACCTTAAAAAGTCTTAAAATATTTGCGACCATAATGGACACAGAACTTGCTGCAGCACCTATCACACCTGATATCTTGTCTGGCTTAGCAAAAATAGGTGGGTCACCATTAGCACACTTCACATCCGAACCATCTTTTTCTATCAGTGCTTGCACAAACGTTAAGGATTGCTCCAATGCATAAGTGTCCCTGGAACACGTATCAAGGATCCGGACACCTAAGGTGATATTGGCAAGAAGATCAGGGTCCTTATTAATCTGATCAATTGCATACAGCATTGCCTCTAGTCTGTGGATCCCTTTCTCTTTCTTGAGCTCCCCACAAGGCACCCCTCTATCCCCTTTTGCATGGACGGGGAACAGTCCTCCCAAGATGATGTCCCCATCCAGTCGGATGGAGTGGGCATATTCCTGGCCATGAGTTCTTTGCATCAGGGTGAGTATCCAGTAGAACTTGGCTGTTAACAGGAAGAAACAATGGCAAGAAACTAATCGCTTTCCTTCGTATACCATTTTTTCTGAAGACGTTGTTGCTATCCAATATCCAGATTTTCTTCTTGCTAAAGGACAAGGCTGACCATTTGGAGCTGCACTTTCTGGAGGCTACCATCAGTGCCCAGTAAGTAATATAGAACCATGCGGTAGGTAGAAAAAGGATCTCAGCAGAAGTACATAAAATGTGTTTTACAAAAGATGTCCAGTGATGTCATGGGTTGATCAGCTTTTGCATGAAGTGGCTTTCAATTGCTCTTAATTGATGGTGAAGTGGAGGGTAGTATGTCTGGTCCTGATGCTAAAAGGAGGTCAAGTAGCTTATGTCCTTGTATTTTTCCCTGCAGCTGAGGTACTTCTGAAAAAAAAATAAAGTGAGAAATACTATTTAGTTCAGCAGTTTTATACCTGTCACACAGTGTATTTACTTTCAAATATGAGTTACATTGCCTAGGTTTCACTTTCAATATTCTGTAAGGGAGTAATTCTTGGCCTTCTGTGAATTTGAACACCTGGCTGCACTGTACTACAAGCTGGGAAATTGATGATACCAGCAGAGCAAAAGCCAAATGAGGGGAACTAAACTTAGCTTGGAGTTCAGATTCCAACCAGTAATTCATATTTACCTCCACATTGCATGACACCCAGAAACAGATTTGATCCATAACACATTGTATTTTCTGTTTTGCTGTATCATTCTGTTCCAGCCTACAGACATGCAATAACTATTTACATTCACACCCTAGGAGAGATTCCATTTATGACAATGGACTGATCAGGGCTCCCGAATTTAAGTACGCTCTTCAAGCACTGCAGTACAAGGACATTCCATTCATTTGGATATTAAACATTATTTCTCCAGTGGAATTCACTTTTTTCTGGGCTTACTATATGTCTAAAATGCCTTCCAGATAATTTCTAACACTAGATTACTTTTATGAAAAGGTAGCTGATTTCTTAAGCAAAAAGAGCCCAGTGTATTCTATTAGGGAACTTGCTGAACACCTAGTATTCCCTTTCTGACATTTTACTTGAGATGAGGTCCAATATTAACAAGGTCTCTATTCTTTGCTTGAATTTGGACCACATTCAATAGGAACAATGTGCCCTCACTGACATCTGGAGAAGTCCCATTGGTTTTAATGAGATCAGGATTTCAGACTACATATCTGAACACCTCACTCCTAAATATTTCCAAATTGCCCCCACTTTAATTCTCAAGTGGCATTTATTTATTTCAATATTTAACAAAATTACACATGCTTGAATAAATTTTTAGACCTCTAAGAAGAGAGAGAGAACTAATTTTACCTAGTATGAAATAGGCGCTCTGTGGGCAACTGCATCTGAGCCAGTCCCTCAAGGCATCTGTTACAGGCCATGGAGAGCAGTGGACATCCTAGCATCCAATTCACCTGATACTTTTCTTTAAAAAAGAAATTGATCACATTGAAAAAATGCCTGCCTCACTGCCTATACAGAAAATCCAGGCAACAGGCTCATCTGTAGGTATGTACTTTGTCCCTAATGATCTGACTGGTTCCTACTAAAAATACAATCAAATTAGAAGACAATTCTAGACAAAATTAGACGACAGTTATAGACAACTATATGGTTTTTCAAAGGCATTTTGAATTATTTTCCACAATAATTTTATATATAGTGTGGTAACAAAACTCAAAATGTGGTTCAATAATGCTCAAAATTGATTATCCTCTTCTTACATTTATTTTTTTACATGTTTTTCTTCAAATTATAATACTAAGCTCACAAAAGCTGAAGAAGATTTTTTAAATAGTGGCTGTTTGAAGACCTGAGAAAAAGATTCACAATGGACAGTCTTCTTTTGAAACTGAAGGTATCTCACTGTGATTTGGTAACAGAGTAATGACTTGAAAATAAAACGTTTAATGGGTGTGAAAAAAAAATCACTGCAATCGGGAAGGGCAGCACACAAGACCTTCAGCTCCTCTTAACATTTAGTTTTGCTTGAATTTAGCTCAGGGTTGAATCTAAATGAAACAAAGTCTGTGCTGTTTCATGTGATAATCCCATCATTCTCCTTTAGCTCCTTTTGGGCACACAGTTTCCAAATCCAACCAGGCTTTGGCCCCACGAACTGAATTCAGACTCAGTCACAAATGGAGGAACTTGACTAATGTCACCGTGTGAGCTGATCCAGCCCCATGGGATGTTTTTTATATGTCCCACACTATAGAGAAAAGATTGTATTCACTATTAGCTAGCCACAACTACCTGCTATCTTGATTGCCTCCACAGAAAAACACAGTTAAGGGTTAAAAACAGTAGAAGTAGAAGCTGCAGCTACACCTAAATAGACACAGAGGCAATTTCCTTTCTGGTTCCACAGTGACCAACCAACTCATTAGCCTGTGCATGTATGTACAGTCCACACAGGGAGCAATACTCTGAGGCAATGAAAGATAAGACTGCTCTTATTTAACACTGTATGGAGAACAAGAAAGCACCACTGGAAAAGTGAAAATATTCATGAAGAAAAGAAATGCTGCTTTTTCTCTTGCTCAGCCTTAGGTTAATTCCTGACAACCAAAGAATGCCCAGAAATCAAAGCAACTGTCAGTCTTTGTACAAACAAATAGTGATGAATTCAACTATTGCTACTCAAATTCCAACAATGGAGAAGCTGCAGTGAGCCAAATATCCTCCATTCAATACCTTGTTTGGAAGGGACTGAAAGTCAAATGAATTTATAATAAGCATTTTTCAACATTAAAGTCTACATAAGAATTAATTGCCCTGCCTCAGCTTGCATGTTTTCGTGAAAAAGTATCTCTTTGCTGCAAGTGTCTGCAGCTTTTCTATAAAACAGAAATAAAATTTCAAAATGTTCTTTTTAAAAATTTAAGACCTTTTAGTCTTTTTTATGTTACCTAAGAAATAAAAGCTTCTATTACACTGTTTTTCGTATATTGATTTGTATTAGCTTTTATAAAATGTTGTAAGCCTGTGTTGCTAAGCAGAAAGCATCTAATCTAAATGAATTCCACTTTTATCAATGAATTTTAGTGAAAAAGCATGAGCCCCTGGGCTATAAAGCCTGAATGAACTTTCCTCATGTGCAGAGATTTCATTCGAAGTAAAAAGCTGTCATTTTCCAATTGGCCGTAAGAGTTGAATTAATGCAAATATATTCTTGATATACCAGGTTCCCCACTGTAGTAGTTGATGTTCACTGGAAGTAGGACTTCTGAGAAGGAATTCACACATTTCCCCAGCACAGTCCAAGCATAAGTGCACCACAAAGCCTCTCTTCCAGTCACCTTGGAATGCATGCTTCTCTCGGGTTTAATTCATTAAAAATATCTGGCATTATCATAACATATTGCTATTTTTAAAGTCGGTATTTCAGTACAAACCTCCACTTGTTCTGCTAGAATATATATATTTATTTTTAAACCTAAGGAGGCGGGGTGCTGCAAGACAGGGGACATGGAAATTTCTGTAGTGTCTGGTTCTGAAATTACTTCCTTCTTAAAATCATTCAGCTTTATGAGATATTTAGTACTCAGTGTTGAGCACTTTGGTACCATGTCACCAGAGTCAGAGCATCGGCATGTGCCTGGACCAGTCATATTCCAACCAGACTCCCCACACTGAGAGGTGGGCTCATTACTGGAGTTCTTTATGTTAATGAACAGGGCTAAATAATTAACTGAGAGTGACAGATAAATACTTAAATAAACATAGGCAATGTCTTTATTCTGGTAACAATGCTCCTGAGGAAGCAATCTGCACAGTTGGCACCCAAGTTGTGGCTGAAATCATATAGAAAAATTCAATGTCTTCACCTAGAAATATTGCTTTAAAAAAACACACAATTACAGTCACAGGAGCAAGGAGTACTCTCCACAGCACAAGCAGGAAAATGTGTTCACTGAACTTTATGGAATATTTTTTTAATTGATGTTGTCAGCCAGACACATATGAACCCTTTACTGAGGGACAAAAAAAGCAATTGGGGGGAGGGGTGTGTGACATCTGAGAAAAAGTATTTAAAATTTTGTATAAGGCCAAAAAATTAACTTGTCATTGCATTTGAAGCACAGTTGGAACTTCACTAAAACAAAATAAAACCAATATTCTGTGATGTAGAAAAGGAGGAGTTTTAGGGTGAAACTCCATTTCTACTTTCATGAAACATGAAATTGTCCAGTTAATGCAAAACTGATCTGGTTTCACTCAATGAAAACAAAATCTTCTATGAACTATTAAGTTCTGAGGAGAAAAAAAGTTGCAAAAATATGATTATTTTGACTTTTTTAGTACAGATACAGCACTTCTGAACTATCAAGTAAGAATTGTCTTGCTAATGTTTATTTTAGCATTCATAAAAGTTGCGGTGGGGTCCTGCACAGCATTCAGAAATGAACAAATAGCTGAATTTCAACACAGAGCAGGTAAAGACTTCCCACCTGTGTTCAGTAACCCGACACATACAGAAAATTAATGGGTTTTGCTGACAACAGAAGGGAATTTGGAAAACCTTAGGTCTTGACATCACAACTCCTATCTTGCAGGAGAATTCTTCACTGATGTAAGTAGCCTTATCTACCTCAGCTCTCCTGTAATGATTTGCTGTGCCTCTGCCAGAGAGGTAACCTCTACACAATAATCAGAACTTCAAAGCGAATCACCCTCAGCATCTGACTTAGAGGAACTATTTCTTCCTAGTGCACTATGAGAAAAATGTCTCCACTCCATCTGATCAGCCTCTTTTCAAATACCCCAGAGCACCTGCCTTCACTTTCTACCCTGCAAATATCCATTTTCCAAACAAGCTACCTTGCTAAAGGAGCAGCAGAGGTCCTTCAGCCAGGGTGAGACTAATAGGAGCTTACAATTTTTAAAGAGGAAACAACATCAGATATTTTCCTCTGCCCTTGCCTGGTCTCACAGCGGAATAAACCCCATAAATATTAACACCTTTAGAGGGGGTTTCACCTCTGGTCTGGCAAGTGATCATCAAGGAGATTTTCCCAGGCAGCCCAGCAGAGTTTTCTCTGGTGTTTTTGTTTTCATTTTATCCTCTTCCCACCAGACTCCTGCTCCCCAGCCGGCAAAGCAGGGGTCAGAGCAGGCGCTGAGAGTGCAGCCCGGCGCTCTGAGGGAGGGGCTCTGCCCCGAAAAACGCACCCGCCCGCTCAAATCGTCCCGGGGCACCCTGCAGGAAAGCCCCGCCGTGCCTGCGCCCGACCCCGCCGAGGGGCCGCCTTCCCCGGGCGCCCAGGTCGCGGAGAGCCCCGCACCGCACCCCGCGTTCCGTAATCCGCGGATCTCACCCCGCACCGCGCCCCGCCGCCTCCCCCCGCCCGGCTCCGGCGCGCACCGCAGGGAGCAGACACCTGGCCACGCACCGGCTCTCCGTGCGGCTCCTCCGTGCTTCCCCGGCTGCCCTTCGGCTCCTAACGACCCCCGGCGCCTCTCCCGGCCCGCGGAAGGGCTGTCCCGGCCGGCCCCGCCCGGCGGAGGGGCCCGGGGAGCGCCCCGGGGGCTGGGCGAGCCGCCTTTCCCCGCGCAACTCCGCAACCATCGCCCATCACCGCGACCTTTCTCCCTCGAAGGGAGCCCCCTATTGTTCTCCACTTCACTTAGCCGAGCTATTCACTGAGGTGTTTTTTCTCTCTTCGCAGGCTCATCCGTACCCCGTTGCAGCGGGATTCCGGCACAGACCCGGCGCGGCTCTCCCCGTCGCCTCGCTCCTTACCCTTCGTGGCCGTAGGACGGGATTAATCAGCTTCACCCCGCGGCCCTGCGGCCGAGGCGGGCGGTGCGCGGCGGGTGCCGGGCACATGTGGGTCTCCCGGCTGGAGCCCAGGCTCCGGCTGTCCCTTCCGAGCCCTGGTCCCCACCGGGAGCACCGCACCTCCGCCACCGGCGGTGGAAAAACAAGCGTCGCCTTTTATTTACAGGCACGGTGATTCCTTCCTCTCCTTGCATCAGCTGGTCAGCTTTAATGCGCTTCTGCCCCCCGTCAATGAGAACCTAAGTCTCTTTTAATGAATCCCCGGTCCCAGAGGTCAGAAGCTTGCAGACTCCAAAATGCCAACGCCGGATTTGCATGCACTTTGGGTCACTGATCGATTTTATTACTTGCGTTAGTTGTTTGGGTTTTTTTTAACCATGTTAACATTCACCTGCCGACACTTCGGATTTCTGCAACAAACACACGCCAGCGCTGGGGAATGCTGCTCCGCTGCAGGGACAGCCAACCCCCGCCGCGGGCAGCACAGCCCCTCGCCCTCTTCCTCGGGGGAAGGAGCCCCCAGAGACCGGCGGGGATCCCCCTTCCCCCCCGGGGGACACGGGGGTTTCCGCCACCCGGAGCCGAGAGAGAAGCTGGCGGCGGGGAGGGCTGGCCCCGTCTCCCTGGGGCGGCGGGAGCCCCCTCTCCCCTCCCCGGCTGCGGAACGTGCACAGGACGGCGGGGAGCGTGGGGGAACCCCTGTGCCCCCCCTCCTCTTGGCGGTGGGAGAGAACACAGTTAAGGAGGCAAGGGGGAGATCTCGCTGCTTGGGAGAACCGATATCCTCCCCTTTTGCTCGCTGTTCTGAGGGCACCGTGCCCGGGATCTTTTTCTTTGGAGCTGATTTGGGGAGGATATCGACAACAAAAATGACAAATAATTAAAGCAAAAAAACAAAAGCCCCCGGCACTACAAAGCAGGTGGAGAGGAATGCCCAGCCCAAAAACGTAACCTGAGGCAAAACTCGCATTTTTGTGGACTCCTCTCACCTTAAAATAAGAACTAAGAGAGATACGCACACATACACAAGTACCTGGATTGAAAAGAGTTGCATATCCATATTACTGTAGAGGTCACGGGAATTAATACCCGGCGCCGATCGGGAAGAGCATGAGGTAATTTCTGTACAACCCTCGTCTCGAATAGCTTCCCCCGGTATCGTCAGCTTCGTGTGCAGGAGGAGCTCAGCCTGGGACAGGTATCCAGGAGAGCGATTTCAGTAGTGCTGCATAACACCCGCGATTAACCAAGCCGAACCTGCTCCACTGTCTGTTTCCTTATTCCTCCTCCCCTGGCCTTAAAAAAAAAAAAAAANAAAAAAAAAAAAAAAAAAAAAAAAAAAGAAAACTTTTTGGGACCAGTGGCTCAGCCCCCGTGACGATATCCACCCTCTGCCGCCTCGCCGCTCAATTGCTGCGGCAGACCCACGTACCGGCCCGGCCGTGCCGTTCACGGCCAAGTAAGAAAACGCCCCCCAGCCCCCGCCCCCCGGCCTGTCCCCCGCCTCGGCGGAGCAGTCTCCGCCAGGCACCCCACGGCTCTCTGCCCCCGGGCGCCGGCGGGAGCGGCTCGGCGCTGCCCGCGCTCACCGCGNAGCTGTTCGTGGTGCTGAACGCGGCGGCGCTCCCTGGCACGGCACGGCACGACGCGGCGCGGCGCTGCACGGTGCGGCACGGCACGGTCCAGCACGGCACGGCTCCATGTGAACCCCCCAGCCGGCCGCGGGATGCGGCTCCAGGCCCGCTGGCCTGGCCTCGCCTCGCCGGTGGGGCAGCCCGCGGCCGGCACGCCCTCCCCTGGCACTCCCGTTTCGCCCGGGGCGCGGTACCGGACAAATGTTTGCCGCGGGATTTCTGAGCAGATGAAGACAATGAGGGCTGAGACAGCGGCTGTAGGGGAGCAGGAGCAAGGAGGNCGCCCGCCCGCCTGGGAGCGCCCGCTGCAGCCTCGGTGAGAAGGTTCCACCTCGAGGGCGCTGTCCGCAACTGCACCCGCAGCGCCGGGCTCCCCGGCCCTCGCACGGCTCAGCTCGGCTCGGCTGGGCTCGGCCCCGGGTCCCTGGAGCACGAGAGGGCTCCAGACCCCCCGGTCTGGGCAGGATGGCTCCTGACGCCAATCATATCTTTTCCATCTTCCCATTTCAGATTACTCTGTACTGATTTCCTTAATAACAAACAAGATTTTCCTTTGCTTTGTCCAGAGTTGTCTTACTTATTTCGAACATGGTTGCTGGAAAAAGAAATACCAGATGTGCTCTAATATACCCAACCAGTGCTTCCATGCTTGTCTTTGTTACANGCCCTCCCCTGGCA
Organism: Syrrhaptes paradoxus; assembly: GCA_013400615.1. Classification (NCBI taxonomy): domain Eukaryota; kingdom Metazoa; phylum Chordata; class Aves; order Pterocliformes; family Pteroclidae; genus Syrrhaptes; species Syrrhaptes paradoxus. The sequence goes on from VZTO01015282.1 coordinate 38,612, forward strand.
CTCCCGTTTCGCCCGGGGCGCGGTACCGGACAAATGTTTGCCGCGGGATTTCTGAGCAGATGAAGACAATGAGGGCTGAGACAGCGGCTGTAGGGGAGCAGGAGCAAGGAGGGGAGCAAGGAGGGGGCCACCGGCGGGAGCCGGAGCTGTTTAACGCAGCCTCCCGCGGCGTGCGGGATCTTCAGCCACATCCCGCCTTCCGCGGGCTGGGGTGTCGTGTCCTCCCTCATCGGGTCGGTAACACTGGGAAGGTTCCCTGAGGTTTTTTGTCCCATCCCCGGGTTCGGCTCGCAGCTCGGATGCCCGGTGGAGGAGTTCCCGTTTCTCCAGGCACCAGGAAGGGTTCGGCATCTCCGAACCAGGGACACCGGACGTTAAGGGACACGCCCGGCAGTACTTTGCTGGAACAGTCTGGAAGTTGGCTCCTCTCCTCAGAGGCTCTCCCCACCCCAGGACCACCAGCCGCTTGCTCAGGGATGTTCCGGGGGGGCTCTGCACCGGGCCCCGCCAGGCCCCGCGCCGCCGGGCAGGAGCGCCCGGGCCGGCCCCGCACAGCCGNCGGGTCCCTGGAGCACGAGAGGGCTCCAGACCCCCCGGTCTGGGCAGGATGGCTCCTGACGCCAATCATATCTTTTCCATCTTCCCATTTCAGATTACTCTGTACTGATTTCCTTAATAGCAAACAAGATTTTTCTTTGCTTTGTCCAGAGTTGTCTTACTTATTTCGAACATGGTTGCTGGAAAAAGAAATACCAGATGTGCTCTAATATACCCAACCAGTGCTTCCATGCTTGTCTTTGTTACACAGTACTGCTTGGATTTATGTATTAAAGATCTGCTCCAGGCAAGCCACAAGACTCTGACAATATCTGATGAGTTTTTCAAGCCTGTAGCTTCTCTTCTGGAGATAATCTTTTACCATTGGTAAATGGCTCTAGGAAATTGTCCAGACAGAATATATTAACTCATTTGCATTTGTTTTTTTCTCAAAACCTTCCATGAAGGAGGACTGAGGACCTGTGATTTCAGTGATCTTATTGTAGAAATCTGGAATATAGTCACATAAGTTAAATTCTGATGTTCAGCCGCCATGACCAAAATTCCATTTTAAAGCAGAACCCTCCTTAATCCCCATCAGGAAAATAAGGCATGCATGGGTTATCAGTAGGGTTGAATTGACCAATTTCCAACTTCATTTACACTGTGAAGCTCCAGCAGCTTAACAGAAAGTTCAGCAAAGCAAAATTAAGTGATGTTCTGAGGGCACAGCTGATGCTTAGACTTTTGTGCAAATCTTGAAGCTGGAGATTCAGGGTGAGCTCAAAAGATGAGGATAAGGAAACCTCCAACGCATTTCCAGCTTGGCCAGCAACCTGGATGCAATCTGTTGCACTGCTCTGTCGCTCCAGGCTACATCTTTTCTAGAGCACAGTTTTGGGGGCATTGGACTGTATCTTATTACGTATGTTTACAGTGAGTAGCACAATGACTCTTTGGTGGAATTATGATAAAAGAGCTCATAAACAAAGAGATGTGTGCCATGTTTTGACTAAATGAAAGCAGAGAAAATAAACTGGGAAGGGGAAGGAGGGGGGAGAAAAAGAAAGAATGAGAAGACTTACATGAAAATAGTCATTTTGGAATATGGGTGTTGGACTTTTTCAAGAAAACACAATTGCTAAAAAAAGACCTTGACACTTGTGTGTTCTGTGTGCACTCCTCTAAGGTTAATATTTCTTCACAAAATTTATTGCATGGTGAAAAAAAAAAAGAGGGAGAAAAGGCATTTCACAGTAGTAACTATGACAAAAAGCATTATCAGGAGGTCAAAGAAAGTGTGCAACCATCTGTAAAATAGAACACACCTTTGTAAGGCTCCAGCTGTGACTTATTTCAAATAAAGTTTTCAGTAGGGAACAGGAGATGTCAAAGCTTAAACTATAAAAAGGAAGATAGCCATCATGCAGGAAAGGAAGCACAATTTCCAGGGAAGATATTTCCAGAATCAGGATATTTTTAGTATCTAATTTCCAAATGTGTCTAACAAACTCCAACATGTTAGAAGATTTTAGCAGTTGGAAACCATCCTTCTGCCGGAAGGAGCAGCACAAGAACACCATTCTGCAAACGGGTTTTTGAATCTTCACTTTCAAGAGCCACTGCGCTGCAGGGGAGAGCAAGCCGGGAGCCAAGGTGGGGAACACAGCAGGCAGGGGCAGTGTCCTCCGCAAGAGACACAGTTCCTCAGCAGCCAAACAACAGAGCAGAGCAAGTCTGGTGGCAGCAACTAAAGTCTGCCCAGTGACTACTAAACAAGTCGCAGTGGTGAGGTAAGTCTGAAGCCAGGCCAGGAAGTCAACCTGGAGGATGAGGATCTTCATCAGAGAGGTACATGGCATGGCAGCAACAGCTCAAGAAAAGGCAAAGAAGGAGTGCCAGAGGTTCAAAAAGCCCCTGAATAATGCTGGGGAGCCCTGATAAGATTTCTTACAGCTTTCTCACTAAGCTGTCTCCTCAGCAGCTTGACCCAAGGTCACATCACTGCAGCATGTCAGAGCTGGCCTTAAGCAGAGGCTGCCAAACCCACAGGAGCAGGGCAGGGCTCTTGGCCCTGGTATATATACTGGTTGAAGTCTCTGTCATATTCTCTTACATGGCCTTTTTCTGCACAGAGCTGGAGGATGGCAGTGACACATCTGTCCTGAACACTGTCATAAAACTTGATAAACTCTTAACACACAGTATGAGAATATGCCTCTCAGTGTGATTGAAATCTGATGGATATCCATCTGGAAGTTAGAGATGGTGGACTCACACTAAATTTAAGTGAAGGTTATAGTATACTTATGAATCAAATACAGTGTTTCCAAAATACAAGTGGATGATGTGCCTGCAAAATCCTCTCCCACACAAGTCATTGAAGTCAGCAGAGACAGTTGTGAAGCAACATGATATTTGCTAAAGAGAAGAGAGGCTCAATACTAATTAACTAAAAATTGCAACACCCACTAAGGGAGTTATGCATTGTTATACCTTTATAATGGGGACAGCCTCCACTAGCATGTCCTCCAGTGTAATGACTGTGTGATTTTATATCTGTATTTAATAACCTATGTAGGTACTAAGTTCTGCAGCTTCTAAAACCTTAGCCTTTCATTTTGTCCTTCACTAAAGGAAAAATGAAATAATGTTTAAGAGTGCCTTTCATTTTAAGCCACTTTACAAAAACTGATAAAAAGCTATATATAGTGATTACTTCAGCAGCCTTTGAAATGCCGATGTCTTTGAGGTGAGGTACAAAAGAGGTTTATAAATCAGGGAGTAAAGCCACATTACCTTTTCACCATGTGAGCCATAACCTTTCCTCTTAAATGACAGCAGATGGACACAGCTATTTTACATGGAAAAGAAATCTTTGCATTTATTTACCCTTCCAAAGAAGTTATTTGCATACAACGCCATTTGCCAAATGACAAGTGGAGCTGATCATGCTCTGCCTTGTTCCAGCCACTTTGTAGGCTGTTGGCAAAATCCTCTGAGGTTAGCAGTGCATGGAAATAGCTAATCTTCAAGTCTGGTCTTTCCATCACTTTTGTGGACAGCAGAATTAATCAGAAGACTTTTTTCTAAACCAAGTGTGCAAAACTACCTGCATACTCTCTAGATAAAAAACGTACTTAAGGCTTGATATAAGGTAAATTTGATTCTGCTTTTAATACTGCCTGTTAGACAGATAGAAAATAAACCATTAATCTGTCGTCTAGAGTTCAAGGTATTGCACTGCAAAGCCAAACACTTATTTTCATGGCTTGTTACAGAAGCAAGAGAATTGCAGCTCTAGTAATTGTCAAAATCATGAATGAAGACACACTTGAAGTAATAAAACACGTTGCTTAACTTTAGTTGTTATTTTAAACATTGCAAGACCCACCCTCAAGCAGCATTGAGCAAGGAGGACGTTTTGAAAAGGCGCTGAGAAGTCCTCTAAACCGTAACATCCATACAGGGTCTAAGGTAGCAGGTATACATCCAGCCCTGCATTTGGCCTGAGGTTATTCTTTGAGTGGATATATAAACTCACAAGAATGACATTAAGTAGATTATGGTGTCACCTCATGTGTCTAGACCCATAACCTCAGAGGAATCTGGTGAACATGCCCTATTTAGCTGTTGCTCTTGAAACTGTTCTTTAGGAATCCTATGAATACATTGTTGGTTTCTTAGTTAGAAGACATTAAAAATGGAGGCGAATTTTCTTGGGCAAAATACACAGGTCTGAAGGATAGATTCTCAAACTTCTAAAGTGTAAACTCCTGTATTTAAAATATTCCTCTAGGCTCCCTGTGTAAATGCAAAATATGGAAATGGAAAGAAATAGCTACTTTCCAGGCGGTGAGTCATCTGATATTACCATAGATGTCTAAATAGAACATGTAAATCATGCCTGAGAAGTGTCTTTTTCTCTCCAGGGACTATAAAAAGAGTCTAGACAACTGTCTCAGATGTACATGTCTGCATTGTAGATGATCAAAGTGAGGTAAGGTATATCCACCACTGGAGAATGGGAAGATGCAGACAGTAAAGACGACAATAAAGACAACAGGTCAGGGTCAGGTTCTGAGAGCACACACAACCAGTTCATGACTAGTTTTGCTCTTCATTATGACTGTTCTGGTGCTACTAGTGCCAGTAATGATTCCTTCCTCTTCCCTTTCTCTCCTCACAGTAAATTGCTGACAAATATTCAAAATGGTCTTAAGAAGAAGATCAACTGTGTGCCAAGTATTTAAAAGTGAAAAAGCCTCAGAAAAAAATAAATATTTTGTATTCATGAAGATATATATTTAGAAGTAAATAATCTTCCAACTTTTTCTTAAAAATTAATTTAAGATGTACAAAATTAAGCAATCATTTAATTAACTGCCTGTGAGAAAAGGAATGGTCATGGTTGGGTTTTTTCTTTCTTGACTTTTACATGAACAAGATGTAATTGAGCTGCTGCTCAAGATTTGTATATGATAACTCTCTACATCCATATGGCACTTTGAGGGGGAGTTCACATTAACATTTCAGCTTGGATCATGAGCACACTTTTAAAGTAAACTTCCTAGTTGTCCCCACTTACTATGTGCTTTGTTTAACGTAACAGAGCAGTCTTGGGGCTCGTGGACTGGATTCCTCTTGAGAGAAACTAGAAGTTGAACTCCAGGAATGGCCTAAAGTGTTACAACCGCTAACAGACCAAACTAGAGCTAGTCTGAAGTGATCCATAGCATGGACATTGACTCATCAGTACCAAGCAATTTCCTCTAGAGAACTGCGCTGAGCAACATGACTTGTTAAGATAAGCATAGCCCATGTCAGATTGAGGTTACAGTCTTGAAAACTGTCCCAGTATTCCCTTGAGGGCTAGGGCTGAAAGACTGTACTGAAGTTCAGTCAAGTTACTGTACTGAAGTTCAAGTTAATTAGTCTTGTAACTAATTAAAGCCTAGCATGATGCATGGCATATTTCACAAGGAAGTTTCACACTTTATTTAATGGTTACTAGCTGTAAGTAATGTACATGATTCTGTCTTATATGTGTAAAGTGAAGACTGGCCTTTCTTAGTACAGTGGAGGATCAGAAAGCTTAAGAGCAGCCACTTTTGCTGTAAGTTGTGTGCTACTGAAACAACAGAGAACTCCCTATCAGTGTTGTTGAGAGGAAGATTAAGTGTACAATGACACCAAATTCATCCAGTGTTCTGCTCTGCATCTGCAGCTTGGGAATTACCTTGATTTATCAATGATAGGGTAACCTTAATAAATCCTTTCATTATTTAAACTGTGCTTAAAGTACAGAACAATCAATGACTTACTGTAATCAAGAAAGACCATTTGCAATGCGCTCTTATGATAGTGGCATTTTCTTGTCTTAAAAAAAATAACCTAGCACATCCAAAAGCCACTTTGTCATTGGTATTAAGGCTAATGATCCTTCCTTTCTCATGCTTCATTGCTTAACTTGGACCTAAAGACTGGTAATAACTAATGGTATAATTGAGTGTTGTACCAAACACTTATTGGGTGTAGACAATTCTGCAGCACAAACGTTTCCATTTCTTAAACACTGCCTAACTGGTTTTATTGGGCAACCTTGGGACTGGCAATAGGCATAGACCTGTTCTGATGTGAAATACAACTATTATGGCACTATGTTAGGTGCTAAAATATTTATCCATACTTTTTCGTTGTTGCATTCAGCAAAGAGGTTAAGACATGCGTAGGTGGGATTTTCATAAGCATGGTCACAAAACCATCTCAAGGAGGACGTTTTGTTTTTTTGAAGTAGGGGAAAGCTCAGCAATCTGTCCTCACCTTAAATATTTTATTGTCTAGATGGGTTCAAGAAAAATTTAGGGGTTTTAATGGATAAATCAAACGTACTAAAACAGTAATATTCATGTTACCATGGATTTATAGAAAGTGTATTGTGTTGTAAAACTTGACATAAAATCTGTGTTTTCCTTAATGTCTCTAGCTGCTTCTCTCAGACTGCGTTGTTTTTCTCCTCAATATTAACTCTCAATGGCCACAATGGCATTAATAAAAAAAGTGTCTGTCCACTGCCTGGCCAAATGGGTAAAATATCCAGCCAATAGCTTTCAAGAAATAAAATATTTATTTGGAAATACAGTATCTTTATATTTCCAGCACTGGGGACAATTTAGTTGAAAAAGTCCACAAGCTAAAACTTATTTGCCAAGCTAACTGACAAACATATGAACAGAGAGATAGGGTGATGAAATAAACAACATATCTGAATGAAATAAAAATAAAATAAATAATTTAGGATCAGACAAAAATATTTCTCCTTCTTTTTTCAAAATTTTTTTTACTCCCTAAATGCTGTTATGTTGTTTTGTTGTTGCTTTTGTTGTTGCTTTTGTTGTTTAGGGGTTTTATTTTTATTCAACACTTCAAAAAATCAAAGGAAGTTTGAAAATTACAGGTTAGGGATATGCAAGAGGAGAAATTAGTGGGAGCTGACCCCTTCCTCCAATCTTGTAGCTATGTTATTCGTTTGCCATGACGGAAGCACATGCAGGCATCCTCATTCTGACTGATTGCAAACAATGATTGAACCAGCACTCCCTGACGTCAAGAAACTGCCCCAATTTCAAGCATACTACGGGATGGGTATCATTGTGCATGTCTATATTTGCATTTTAGCTTGGATTAGGAGTGCCATTTTGAGGCAAACCTCTTTTTCACCTCTATTTACAGGACTTAGAATGTACCACAGAGCTGTCTTGGACCAAACCAACAGGATCACCCTCTCAGATTAAGCCAAAATGCAAGCCGTGCTCCATCTCCGTTGGGCACCCAGACCTCAGAACCAGATTAGCCCTTGTCCCAGGTGACACCCCTGGACCAGGGACAGTGTGGACAGGAGGCCCTTAGTGCCCACCCCATGGATCTGCTCCTACTGTGCTGAAAGACTTGCTCTACACATCTTCCCTCCCTCTCCCTTATGCATTGCTATCTGCTTCAGATGAAAAAATACTCATCATGCCAGAGGTTGTGTTCAAGAACAAGCCCAGATAGATGCTGACTGTAGGGATATTCAGCC
>VZTO01015282.1:46649-84889 GCA_013400615.1 Syrrhaptes paradoxus
TTTTGCTCAAGCAGCTCAGGAGGCTGTAGTAAAATTGCCCCAATACCCCGCCGCTTGGGATACTATCCCTTCAGCAGGCTAGCTGCAGAAATGCTCTATAAGCATTGAGAAAATAATGAAGATTTTAATCAACTTCAGGCCAGGAGATATATTTTATCAGGAAATGACTATGTACNTTTCTGCCAGTTCTGTCAGGAACCAGCTTTGTGCGGATAGGTCCACATAAGCACTATTGCTAACTGCTGGATGAGAGCCCATGGAAGCAATGGCTGCAAGTCACATTCCCTCTGACACTTCTATTTCTTAATAACAGGGAAAAACCATATAAACACCACATAATGGTTTATAAAATAACTGGTTTGTTGATCATCAGAAAGAAACATTATTAATCACATTATGTCAATGACATATCAATGGATTTACAAGTCAAAGACTTAAAAATTACCTTTCCTTGCTGCAGTTGCACTGTATGCTTGTATAAATGGAAACTGTACTCACTAAGGTCTGGACACTACACTTTTACCAAACTGACATTACAATATGTTATGCTGCATACTCATTTCAAAATGCAAAAAGATTGGATTAAAATGGTATGTTAGGGTCTCATCATTACTTATTAGTTTTTAAACATTAACATAGACTCTTGTTTCAAACTTCAAACACACAAAGAAATGGGTGAAAATAACATCCAGTAGCTTTAGCACACACTGAACATACGAGTTTGTCCATATTATGGTCTAATACTGGTTTTACAAGGTCTAGCTTATATGTGTTAGTTAGTTACACCAGTGGTTTTCAGGCTCAGGTTTGCAGGTCACAGGTGAGGAGCATGCTAAATGTATTTACCACTAATCTGAAGGTTGCATAGCTCATCATGACCTGTGACAAATTTTGAGGGCTGACAGTGGTCCTCCAGGAAGTTTGGGGACCAAGATTCACATGCTCCATTAGCTTAGGCATATAATGGTTCATGTAAGCATTTAACAGTAACCCTAGACGGTTTTTATAGACCAGGAAGAGAAACAGCCTTCTTCAGGGCAATGACTTCATCCTTCAACAGGTGTTTTAAAATTGGTAAAATTAAAAAATTTGGTAAATTGACTTGTACATGTGGTAGTCTCTCTCCATTGACCACGGACGGAGCCTCGGGGGACTAACAAGGGGAACACTGCCTTTAAACATCTACAGCCATGACTATCCAGACATAAGGACCCAAGTCATTGCTAACAATGACAGCAAAATCAAAGGTCTTTGCTCCTCTTTCAGATACAGATTTCCTGGTGGGAGAGTCTGGGTGGGTTTGCCCTTTCCCAGATGCCCACAGTGTCCCCCCTCCACAGCCCCGTGCAGCCAGTTCAGATGATCCTGCTCTCAGCGGGGGTTCCTCCACCTGTGAAAGGGCTGCATCTCGCCCAGGGGCTTCAGGAAGGGAGAAGGGAAGACAGCCTCAGCCTTCCACCACCACCCACAGCACGCTCTTCCTCCCAGTGCAGGGAGCATGGACCCACAAGAGGGTCAGGGCAGGCTTTGGGGCTGCCTCTGCACATGTGGGCTGTGTTTCGCCTCTGATTACCCAGCCAGAAGTGCCTGTGTCAGCACAAGCACCTCACCTGGCCATTTCCACCTAAATCCAGCCTCTCTGCCTAACACAGATATGTTGATAGTCACACAGCTGAACTGGAAGAGCTCTGCAGCCTCACATACCTTAGGGAAAGGAAATATAAGCACTCAAGTTAATTGGGAGCAAGGTTTTACCCTGAATCAGCACAGGAATTTTTCTTCCTGCAGTGCCAGGGGGTCCATGAAAATCTCTCCCTTTGTACAGCCTGAGAGGAACCTGAAATGAAAGCGAGCTGGTACTGCTGTTCAGCACATCCACATTTTCTAGAAATCTGCTTTTTTGTCTGCAGGTGCAGATTTCCAGAAGGGGATGCATTTCAGTCCAGGATTGTCAGTGCACGACAGATAGATCCCATAAATTAACTATTGTATGAAGAGGATTTTAATGCTTAACACTCATAACTGCAGCCTTGCAGAGGAACATTTGACGAGCACACCTCATCGGGATTCTGAAATGCTTCTGCTTCTGGGCCGCAATATTTAAAGTTGTCACATCAATAATGAAGAGAGTTCAACTGAATGAAAGGAAGTTAAGATTAAAATGTATGTACATTTGCTAAAATAAAACATAATTTAATCTGATATTTGCCAGTTAAAAGTACAATTTTACAATTAAATTTGAAATCTCCAGAGAAGATAATTGGCTTAATTTGGATCATTTTTAAAGCTTTTCCTCGGTACATTCAATTTTAATTTTTGGATTAAATGAACAGGTAACAGAGACATTTAGATTTGTTTCCTCTCGTACATTTGATGTATGCTGAAGGATTTTTTCTTAACAATCACCACTTCAAAATAACACTGCCTTCGAGGAGTATTTAGAGCACATGTGACTTATTAAAAACTTCAGATAAACCCTAAGTTATTACATTGGCATCCATTGACATCGTTGCTTTGAGAAATGTCTTTGCTAAAAGAGCATGTTTTAATCTGCTGGTACTACTTGCTTGCATAAAGACTAGAAGGTTTTACCAACTTTTTTATAATTTAAAAATTGTGCAGTCCTCAGCAGCTATTGATGACGTACCTGGTATTAACAACACTACTACAACCTGATGCATTGTTTTCAATATCACGGCTCCTGTTTATGCCCCATAGAACACAATTCTTCAGTAGAAAGAAGCATGAAATCAAAATGATGTAAAATAGTGTGGGGAAGAAGAAGAAAACTTGTCTGTGGACTGTGAGTCCTTGCAAAATCACCCTGGAATATTTAATCAGAGTGGAAACAGTTAATGCGCCTGTTAAGCTTGCAATAAAGCCTCATTTTAAAGTTTTCTAGACAGTGGTTTATCTAGGATTAAGTGATCTGTAATGTCAGGTGAATGAAAAATTGATCCATTCTGGAATGACCTGAGAGATTTCTTGTTTTCCAGCCTGATCCTTCTGATACCCACACCATCCATTTACCACTTCCAGTGCTTGGTAGACTTTTCTATAACTCAGCCAGGTTCAGTTCTGCAGCTACAATTTAATCAAAAATCACGTCAGGGCTCAGAGTTATATTAGCTGAAATTAGGAATGCTGGTCATTTGTTACACTTGGAGTCACATTTGTCTTCTGGGTCTCAACTTTTCACTGAAGACAAATTCTCAAAGTTTTTATAACAAATGAAGAAAAAATGGCTGTTTAAGTTTTTGTTTTGTTTTTTTTTTTTTTTAATGGAAACTTAGTGCATCCTGGTATTTATCCACCTTCCAGGTCTTTACAAATGGTCACACATTTCACAAGACTTATGGCCAAAATCACGGGAGCTGTCAGCACTGACATTTACCCATCAACATTACAGGGTGAACAATTGCAAAGACATGTATGAGATCATTAGAAGCACAGAAGAATTGTTCGGATATTTTTTCTTATTCCTTTTGCATTAGGACCTGTAAATGGCTGCAACACCTAAGTCTTAGGTTGACTTCCAGAATGAAATCCAGAGCCAGATACTTGAGCCCCTTCCAAAACTTGAGATAGGCCACTCAGCAGGAAGAACTAAAACTCCTGAACCATGGTGAGAACCTCAGTCCCGCTGTTCCGCTGCATCTTGCCTCTACACAGCAAAATCCTCGTGAGGCTGCTGAGCATTTGCCGAGCCTTACTCCCTCCTGGATTTCACCAGGAGGCCTCACACTGCCCCATGCTCTGGTGCTTTGCTGCAAGAGAGGGAGAGAGAGCCTGAGGTCCCTCAGGTTGAGAACAGCATCCCACCCATGCCTCATGGGTGAGTGGTCCAGCCACAGGCTCTTAGGTAGAAGAGGTTCATCAGAAACATCTCACCCATAGCTACCACTTGGGAGGGATGCATTTTTCACAGTGTGCAAGGTAATGGCTTCAAAGCATTTTGCACGCTGCTCTGCCCAGTTTTGGGATCCACTGAGGCTTGGGCAGGCAGGCAGCATGGCAGATGGAGTTGAAGAAGACCTCCAAAGTTATTCAGAAACCTTCAGGGTTAAGCAGCCGTTGGGCAGGGATGCTTGGATAAAAGGTACCAAAATCTCAGTCCAGTTGTCTCACCATAAAAGGTGCTACATCCTAGGGAGGGGCAGGTGGGAGATACACACAGGCCACACAGGAGATGTCAGCACGTACCCTGTAGTCTCACAAATGGTACTAGATGCCTAAGTTTCAGTAACAGAAATAAGCCTATATAATGACCACATCCCACGTTAGGCATGGAAATCTTGTACCTTGCTGCTGGCCTAGTATACTGAGAAGATACTGCCAGAAGCAGTAAATAATAGCTAATTATTTAGAGGTGAAAACCAGCTGAAAACATGACTACTTCTACGTATTTTATTATGCTAATAAAACACTACGGAAAACAGTCTGTGCCGAAGCACAGACCTAGTTCTGCAGCTGCACATTGTGAAGCCTGCGGGAAGTGAGAATGCAAGAAGGTGAGATGCGGCTGCCTCCAATTTCCACTTTCTTTTTGAGGTCAGTCAGACCATGCAACAGTTTACAGCTATAGGGACAGAGAAACCTATCCATGGGTCTTTCTGAGAAAAAATACTCCTAGAGTGAAAGCCTAGTTGATGACATTTGTAAGAAAAAAAAAAAATCTACACAACACTGGGACTGAGTGTTTACCCCAGCAGGCTGCTTGTTTTGGATGCATGCGAAGGCTTTTGCTGATTTCTGTTTGGCTTGGCAAACCCCGCAGCAAGTGCAGACACAGTGAACACACCCCCGAACTGCATGATACACGTTTCCAGAGCTGATACACAATGGGCAGATGAGGGTTAGAGTATAACACAACCAGTTTAAGCACTGTGTGACAGTGACAGCTTTGAGTACTGTTGCCTTCAACGTATCCAGCCAAAAACGTATCATAAGGATCTCGCATTTCTTTCACAGATAAATAGCAAGAGTAGCAAAGTCAAAGATTAAATTATATCCAATTCTATATACAGAAAATTTGATTTTTCCTTTTTTTTCAGACACAAATGCTGATCTTAGACACACCTGCTAGACAAGACTCACAGCAAAACTAAACTCAATTATAAAACAGAAAGCAACACGTTATTTTTTAGCGACTGCACTATGTGAGCAGGAGGAAGAAGACAATATCAACATGCTCATTTGAAATCAATAGGAACTTGGCCAACCAGCCTAAGGCTTCTTTTCTGCTGTCCTCAATGGGATCAGTTCACTAAAATAATAATTTAAGCCCATGTGCTTCAGGGACACTGGTTGTTTGAAGATCTGAACATTTAAATCCTGGACATCATGAAGCTAACGCTTTATGCGCATTCAGAAGTTCACAGCATAACATTCAACCTTTATGTTGTTGCAACACATGATGCTATGATCCAATTCAGATATTTATGGATCCAGATAAAACTGACTCGTTTTACTTAACAAACTTTCTTGTTTGGAGTATCAACAAGTTATAAATTCCAGCTCCTCACGCCAGAGGAGATTAAGAAGGCAGCATACATATGGTTCATAAAAAGAGTAACAAAACTTGAAAATCATTGTGCATTTCTGCCATGTGCTGACCTGGTGTTGTAGCTGATCAGCTTTTACGTATGAACCCATCTACATAGTACCGCTCAGTTGATTACAAGATGGTCATCAGCTAGCTGATATCTTTTCAGTGTAATCTTCTTACCAATCCCAACTTGCAGATAACAGTGACAATACCTTAGTTTACCACAGCAAAGATTCTTGCTGCAGTGGATCAAACAAAGTAATCAAATCCAGGGCTGCAAAGCATCAAAAATGTTATTACAATTCCAAGTAAAGCAAACTGCTGTCCCCTACTGTCCCCATGCCTTTATCATGAAGGACAATCATCAGTCAGGTTCTCTAAGCACACACACACACTTTCTGACTGTATGTTTTCCCTCGTCCTACCAGAGTGGGTGGGGGAGTCCTGGGCAAGCCTGATCAGACTGAAGAGGCAAATGTAAAATTTGCAAATAATATTTTCAGCTGAGGTGTCTGACATTTACCAGACAAGCATAGGTGCTGTCCTTTGTTTTTCAGAGATGGAAGCACAAGGGTTTTTACCCGAAAGAAAGGTACACAAAGTCTTGTGGAAAGAACTGGCAGGAGTGAGCTGGGACACAGGACATCCCTTGTCTCCTGACTTGAGGCGAGGCTCAGTTACCTACAACAAGCTCCATTCTCATGCTTCTTTACCTTTCCACCTGGCTGTCACATGCTGACACTTACATGAGAGGAGACTGTATAAGGTCTTGCCAAGATCACTTTAAGAAGATACTGGGGTTGCAGTCTGATCTATTTCTTCAAATTGCAGCCAACCAAGTGTAAAATTTTGCCTAAAACACCTTTCCCCACCGTGTACAACCATGCGTTCCCCACCGTGTACAACCATGCGTAGTACATCTGCTTCTCAAATGGCTTCTCAGCATCTGGTAATGGGAGCTGTGTGAATTGTTCATACAGCCTTAGCATCCCTTAGGAACTAGAAGAGTTTTGTCCTTGAGCTTCTTCAAAAAACAAGAAAGTTTGGGAGAAGTTTGACATTCATTTTGAAGATGTACTGTACAATACAGAAAGAAGAAAGAATGGCAAAAAACTAATTAGATATTAAGAAGCTTGAAAAGGATGACCTAGGGGGATAGGCTGGTATTGATTGCACACAAACTGATGGAAGGCTGATAGGGATGCCATTTGCCATGAGTAAGAGTATGGTAGCATAATTAAAGCCATTCAGTAAGAATTATGGAGAACAGATTTTGTCACACAAATACCATTACTGGAGGAGATTAGAAGTTTGGGTGATAAAGGTAATTATACTGACATAACAGGTTTTGACAAGGTACTTTACATCATGCTGCAGGACTCTCTGTTTAAAAACAAGTTTTGTATCAAAAAAAGTGTGGACTTATAAGAAAAATAAGATAAAAAAAGTTCATAAGATTACCCAGTTCATCATCCAGTTGCAAATGTTTGATATAAAATGGATTTCAAAATTGGATTTATACATCTCCAAACAGAAGTACTTTAAATAGTGTTGCACAGAGTTTCTATTCTTCACTCCACAGTATGAAATACCTTTATTATGAAACCGAATACAATAGAATTGCTGCAGCTAAAGTACAAACTCTGGCAGCACGCTTAACAATAAGAATGGGTCAGCTCAGCTCAGAGACTGTGGTGCTAGAAGTGCAAGTCTCATTCGAACAAAGAATACAGGTCAAACATCCAGATATGGAAAAGCAGTATCCTGTAACTCAATGACTTTGAGAAGAACTCTAGTTTAAGGGGAATAACAAATGAAAAATAAGCTCATAACATGCCTGTGTGATTACTAGGGCTCGTATGATCTTCAGATGTGTAAATAAGAACGGATCTGCTAGAAGTAGGATGACTGTATACAGCCCAGCAGAGAAGAGCTAATTGGGATTTTATTTTTTTTCCTGATATTTCTAATCATAAAATTCAATGTGCTCACAGGGAGGTGGAATTTCAATAACCCCCTTTAGAAAAAAGTGGGGAAAGGTTTTGATTTTCATGACACTTCCCTTGTATTTTTAAATATACATGTTTTGGTTTCAAATTTAATATCATTTTTATATCTTAGGTGACATCATATCATATTAAAAAAATATTAAAAGTCAAACTGTAACAAAATGTTTTATGTTTGCTGTATGATTAATTTGAGCCCACAGTTGTAGAAATTTGTTAAGATCTTCTCTTTTTGCTCTAATTTGGGACAGGGAATCTCTGAAATCCCCAATTTTCTGTTGGCTGAGGTTGTAATTCAAATATTGGAACCTGAGTCCAATGTCAGTATTTCAAGAATAGACAAAGCCAAGAAATGTTATAAATGAGCTGCAAGAAGGATCTGAAGTTGAAAATGGGTTTGGCTGTTTCCTTAGCTTGCTAGACCAACAGAAGTATAACAAGACATAATGTGAGAACCACAAGCCAAAGGTTCTCCAATTAAAACTAAGTGAACATTTATTACCCATGGGGACAACTAAATTAGGATTACCATAAATCAATCTCTTTTTTTTTTTTGAGCCTTTGAGATTACATACTTTCATAAAAAGCATCCTTGTAGCTCAGTTACAAGCACGGGACTTGATACTCAGTTTCTGAGGGGAGGTCCTGCAGCTTGTCCTGTGCAGGATGTCACCACAACTCCTGGGTTTAAGCCTGTGAATAAGGGGAAAGAACCAAAGTGGCAATCAGACACTGCTCAGGTCAGGTAGCTGCCTTCCATAACCAATACACATCTGCAAGAATGAGCATTACTTGCCAAAGGGTCTGAGAGGGCAGAAAGGGGCCAAGGTCTGGGGTGTGAAGCACTCACTGAAGGCAAGAGACGAGCTGCACAGAAGGAGATACTCTGAAACAAGTGCAGCCATACATCTACAGGTACAGCACTAGGAGTAAAGCACTTTTAATCTCCCCAACCTTTCTGTGCAAGAGCTAAAAAGGAAAAAAAAAAAAAAACAAAACAACTTAAGCAGACTTTTTTTTAAATGGTAATAAATCAAGCTATAGGGGGAGTTTTCTGAACAGGACCCAATGAGCAAAATTATGGTAGTCCACAACTCAGCAATATCTCTGGGGAAGCAGAGAAAGAGCTAAAAAATGAAATACAGAGAACTAAAAGGAAAAGTGAAACAACACACAGTGTCCTTCAACACACTGAACGTTAGACATGAGAAAGACCCCTTCCCCTGCACCTCACTCTGACTCAGCTTCTTCCTCTCCAGTTAATCTTTATGCAAGTATAACTGCAACTGTACTTTTTAAAAACATCTCACATACCTGATAAATTATTTCTCCTAAATTCATAGAAATTATGGTTTTGCTTTACAACTTCAAATTAAAATACACACTTTTGCATATTGATAATCTTTGTATAACTCTTGTTTCAGACCTGTTAATATAGAAAATGTTATAAATACAGATGAAATTGTGAAGCTGTATTAAAGTATAAGAAATCTTTCTTAATTTAGGCAAAAAAACCTTCTTACAAAATAGATCACTCATAAGCAGGTGTTTCCATTAGTATCAGATAAGCAATCATCTTCCTGATCTATTAGAAATACAATAAATACAGCAAACCTGCATCTATTCATCTCTCTCTATCTTTAGACTGCAGGTTCTCAGACCAGAGACTCTTTTCCTGAATGTTTGGAAAGTGTTCAGCAAATTGTGGGCACTGGCATAAATAAATAACAATACCATACTCACTGGGGACATTTAGGTAAAATTACATTCTGCTTTAACCATTAAACTCCTCTTCCAAAATCCCAGGTGAGCAATGATGTTCAGAATCCTGGTTTTCATTTATCTTGTTTCATTAGGAGTTTGCTTCTAGCATACTACTGTAACCATACATTTTCCCTTCATATACTCCTTCCCCATGCGTCTGCCAATGGTAAATGCAACGCCTCTTCCTCAAATACTGTGGAACAGATTCTGTTCTATTTGCTGCTTCTAAGTTGCTGTTATTTTCAATTTGAAAATACAGTATCAGCCAGAATTTGAGAGGGAAGAACCTCAGTCTTCTCTGGGGAGTTGTTTATTGGGTTGAAGCGATGCTTAAGGCAACAGATGAGGGAATGGAGTCATTGAATGGAAAGAGAAGATGCCAAGGAGCAGCAAGGAGAACCCAGAGGCCAGACAGACCTCAAAGAGAATGGGAACTTCCCATGGAAGAGGAGACTGGACAGGGTTTGCTATAACTCAGCAAGTCACTGAGTTGCCTAAAGCAAGGACTCACCTGAAAGACAGTTTTGTTGTCTTTTTTCTGTTTCCTTTTTGTCTCTCTTAAGAGTTTTAAGTTCTCTTGTTTTGAAAACTTAATTTTCTAGTTTTTATTCAAATTAAATTTGCCTTGTTTGAGGTTAAAAAAACCACCAACTTTAGTTTTTTGAGATANGAGTTTTAAGTTCTCTTGTTTTGAAAACTTAATTTTCTAGTTTTTATTCAAATTAAATTTGCCTTGTTTGAAGTTAAAAAAACCACCAACTTTAGTTTTTTGAGATAATTATTATAATAATATAATATTAAAATATTATTAAATATAAGAATATAATATAAAAATATTTGTGTGATAAAGAGTTCCATCACACACTACAGGGACAGAAAGAGGACTGCCCTCAGTGCTGTCCCCATCATGGGAGCAAGGATGGAGGCTTTCACACTGGGAGGCTTCACTGCTGTCAGAAGTGGAGGAGTAAGTGTGAAAGAAGGAAAGGAGTAGAAAAATTGGAGATATTTTGAATGATAACAGGCCTCCTCACCTCCCCACACACCAAATGTCCTCCTGCAGGGAGGACAGGTGCAAAAGAGAACAAACAAAAGAGATTGAAGAGGGAAAGTAAAGGAAAGTATCCAAGGAGAACAGTGAAATGTGAAATGAAGGATAAAGAAAAGCTGGGAACGACGACATCGCTGGCAACAAAAGCAGAAAAACAGAGCAACAGAACTACACAAGAAGGTCTTTCTTTCCCATCATACAGGTAATTCAGTTATCCTAGACTGAGTCAATTAACTTCTTGTGATACTGAGTGAGTTCAGGAGTGAGGAGGCAGCTACTGTTCTGATGAGATGATGTGAGATAATCTGAGACAGGTGACAAAGGCTGGAGACAAATGTTCCAGAAAATTGGATAATGATATAAAATATACATGACCCACCAAAACAAGACTTTCTTACAAAACTGTCTTTTCAAAAAAAAAAAAAAAGGAAGATGGCATAAATGCTCGACTTCTCCTTAACCCCAGTACTTGGAAATGAGACGTGCTTTTTATAAAGTAGTTTAATGCCCTCTGATCTGCCTATGAGAAACAAAGTTAGAATGGGGCAATGCTATAAGGTAAACATGGATTTTGTTGGTATGACACCAATTTTTAACTTTAAAAAAAAAAGGATTGTTTGAACAAAACAAAAAAAAAAACCACAAATGTCCTTTTCTTTAACCACAAAGCACGTGCTGCCAACTGAGATAAACTGTATCTCAACAGAGACATTATAGTTGGGGGAGGAATGCAACACCACATTCTTTCCTTTTCTTCCAGTGTATCAGCCAAGTTGTCCTTTGCAAACAGACCTGAACAATATGCAATAGCAAGTTTTCCTTTCCTCAGAGGGGAGGAATAAAGGCCAAGATCTATGTTTGAAATTGAATTCTATCTGTGACTAATACTTTTTCTACTTCTGTATCATTCTACATGTCATGATTATATATATTTCCCAAAATTAAGTAGACAGAATTAATTCATGTAGATCCATAAAACAAGTACAAAGTAAAAATGAAAACCCGGTGGCCAGAAAATTCTCAAATTGGGAGTTTAGATTTGCATCTACCCCAGGGCATTGCCATGTATGAGTAAGCATCAGAGCAGAAGGATGTGACACATGGGGTTCTCTGCGGGTCTGTCCTGGCTGCAATACATTCCAGTATTTAGTCCATGATTCAGAGAATGCATATTAAATTTACAAATGGCAAGAACCTAGAAGGAAATGGAAGTATTGCAAAGGACAAAATAAGTTTTACAAAAATTGAAATAAGGTGTGGGGGAGAAACAAATGAATGCACCCCAACAGGGACAAACTGAAAATATTATAAAAGCAAATGAACCACACAAGTACAGAGCAGGAAATAGCTGATTAGAAATCAGTTCTGTAGAAAAGGACCCTGAATGATATCAAATAGGAACCGAACACAAGTCAACATCAAGCTATGGCAAGTTTCTTTAGGTACCAACAGGATTCTGCATGCCCCCAAGAGCCAGAATATAGCACAGAAAACATGGAAAAAACCTTCTGCTGTGCACTACAAGGCATGGCTGTGATACTGCCTTGTTCTCACAATACAAAAATAAATAAGTAAATAGGTACAAAATCATGTGGGCCAAGTGGAAGGAATGTAGAGGAGAGCTGCAAGAACAGCCCTAGGAAACATGACCCTGGAGGAAAGATGGAGCAGTGAGTTGAATCCAAAGAATGTAAGACTAAGACGTAACATACTGACAGCCCTCAAGCACATAAAACGCTGCTGCTAGGAGGGATTGAACAGTTAGTTCCCCTTGCCAGTCCAGGAGAAGGGAAAAAGTAACAGGCTTAAATTTTAACAGCAAGGTTTCCACTTCAAGACAAGGGAAGTGTCTCTGTTGCCAAGAACAGTGAAACATGGGAATGGCTTTCCTGAAGAAGTAGTCAGACAAACCTTCCTTGAGAAAGACAGCTGACCCCGCCCTGGAGTAAAGACAAACTCCAAATGTCGTTGCAGCCCTATCACTCTCAGCTTGCCCACATACTAACAAAATAAAAAATTAACATCTTGCATCCTTTAAAAGCAATCTCTTTGTCATGACTAGCCAGCCTCTTTCACTCGTTAGATAACTGCCTTGCTGTGTTCTCGTTCCTGGCCCTCCCTGGATTAGCACACAGGTTTTACCTGGTCCGGAACTGCCTCTGCTCTCCATTTTCCTGCATACACACCAGGGCTATTTCTGCTTTCTCTAAGCAATGCTCTACAGAGGATACAAAAGCCTTTATGGATGATTAATAGCTAGCTTTCAAGGCTTAATGATTTGGCTTAGAAACTACATCTTATAGATCAGTCAGCTAATCTAGATCTTGGCCAGCCTCTCTTCTGCTCTTTCCAACAGACAGAGTGAATATTCAGTTCAACATTTCTCATGCTTTCAGTTAATTTTCTCCATTATTGACCACCGATGCAGACGACGATTCCCAAGTTGCACCACTTTGCTCAACAGATCATCACTAGCACATTCCCAATGGACAAGCAGAGAAACCTTAAACATTGATCAAAGCAAAATGTCACTAAAAACACAGAAGTAACGCAGGAATTAGTCCAGTTTTTCAGTTCTATGTATTCCGTTTTCCAGCTTTCAGCTCTGCAATGATGAGACTGCATTATATCCAATGAAGAACGCACATTTTACTACACATTGGGCAATATATACAATTTTAAATGGCAGAAGTTATTTCTTTCTGTTGCTGGAGGAAAGATGAATAATAATGTTAAAATTAGTTACAGCCAGTATGTGGTAGATGGACTGTTGCCATATGGTGGTTATGTAAATTAAATGATAAAATAAGGATCTAGCATTTATAAGCAACTTTTGCACAGTACAGAAATGCAGTCTGCCTTTACAATATCTAGTAGCCTCTACTGATAAGAAAATATGACATTAAAAAAATGTTTTTTTCCAAAACTTTGACAATTATTTCCGGGAAAACACAACCCTTTTACTTGCCTAACATCCAAATAATATTAAATCAAATCACCACCCTGTGCAATATACGGTCTCACTCTCTGGCTAATTTAAAAGTCTATTTTCACTTGGTAAAATGATCTCCCCACAATGCATGGCTGTGTTGCCTGTCTAGAAAGGTGTCCGGCTATACCTTGTAGATGACTTAAATGCCCAAACTTAGGGCAAGAGGATTTCTGTCTGGAGGCCGTCAGAGCCACCTACTTCTTTTCCTTGACTAGATAGATGGAGAATTTAGGACCAGCTTTAGGAGTCCTGGTATTCTTATGTACCTGTCATTGAAACTGAAATTGGGGGCTTCAGACAGGTGGGCAAGATGCACTCACACCCCCCACCATCACCACTGCTCATTAAACTTTAAATATATGCTAGAGGCAGCATTTCAGACTCCATATGTAGCTATCATGTAGCAAAGTGTAGATGCACTTACTATGTACAATTTAAAATATTTCAGTTTTTTATTATTTCAGCAGGCAGTGACAGTAGGTATCAGAGAAAGAGATAATTGGATCAAAAATCAAAAAACAATTTATTCTCAAACTGTGTCATTATATTAAGAGACCAATTCTCATTTCTCAGGTTATAATGAAACCACAGCACCTGCTATGGAAAATAAAATTTGAAATTAATGATGGTATATAACAGCTTCATGAATCCTTGACATACAGCACAGATTAGATTCAGGACTCCTACAGTCCCAACACACAAAACCATGAATATTTTTTCTCTAACCATATGCACAGAGGCTAATTAACAGAAAATCCTTTTTCCTTACTGAAAAAGAAGTCTTCAGGCTTTATTGTGAGAACAAGAAAGCAATTAACTAAAGATTAAAGGGGCTCCATCTGCATGAGGCATGATAGAAATTGCCAAAAGGAGCAGGAAACAGGTAACTGAGGATATAACAAAAGAGAAAGGGGGGGAGAGAGAACGAGCAATGTAAGTTTAACACTAAAATCGCGACTGGAGATCTTTCTCAGTAACATGTTGGAAGTCAGCCAGAGGCGACAGGTCTAACGTAGGCACAAGCTTAGACAAAAGTCTACAGCCTCCGCTATTCAGGTCAGATTACCTTATCATAATGGTCTTTATGGCCTCACAAATCTAAATTTCACCTGTATTAAGACAAAAGTGAATTCTAAGCATACAATCAAGGAAAGGTGTAAAACTAAACCAAACTAAGCCCCTTACATTATCATGACAGTAGAGGCAGTATGTAAAAAGCATTAACTGTTTCTTCTGGACATCTCTATCCAATTATATACCTCTCTATCAGTCTTTGCAGGAAGTGATATATCTCATAGGGAGTAGCTTCTTGGCATCTTTCTGAAGAAAGACTACAGGACTACTCTGCCAAAATTATCATCTTCTTTGACCCTTCTATCATAGGGTACCACTGGGTTTATAACGCATGATCTCCTCTACAAATTTCTGTCACTGGAACACCATTTAAAAGCCATAATAGTTGCACAGTGCTTCCTGAGTGGATCTAATGCAGCTGTTTTCCAGCACAACTCAATGGAGGTAGAAGTCCCTATGTGGGTGTCTGTATTAGTACAACCTGACCTTTCATCCTAGGACAAATTACAATACATTTTAACTGGCAGTCGTGGTTTAAAGGCCACCACACAACCTCTTGTTAAAAACTTCATGGGCTGAGGCAAGGTCAGAGAGGGTTCACTCACCACTTATGGTCACAGGCAAGAAACAGACTCAACTTGGGAAAACACAAAAACAATTAAATTCTTTAACAACCAAAACCAGAGCAAGATAATGAGAAAAAGAACTACATCTTAAAAAGGTACCTCTCCTCCACCTCTCCCTTCTTCCCAGGCTCAAAGGCTTTGTTCCCAATTTCTCCACCTTCTCCCCGCCACGGTGCAGAGGGCAGGGAATGGGGGTTGTGGTCAGTCCATCACGTGTTGTCTTTGCCCCACCTTCCTTCTCAGGGGAGGGCTCCTCACAGTCTTTCCCTGCTCCAGCGTGGTGCCCCTCTCACTGGAGAGTCCTTCACAAACTACTCCAACATGAATCCTTTCCACAGGGACGCAGTTCACCACTAACTGCTCCANAAGCTCTGCTCTCCATGGGCTACAGGGGGAAAATGTTCCTCACCATGCTCTTCACCACAGGCTGCAGGGGAATCTCTGCCCTGGCACCTCTTCCCTCTCCTTTCCCTTCACTGACCTTTGTGTCTGCACAGTTGTCTCTCTCACATCCCACTCCTCTCTCTGCTGCAGGTTTTTTGCTGGCTCCTGAGAAGCTCCCAGCTTGGTCAGGGGCTGCACTAGGTCATCTAGGCCACGGTGGAGGCTGGGCAGGTTGGCAGGCAGCTGGCCGGATGCACCAGCCAGGCCAGGTCCCTGTGCTGTACCCCCACTGCTGCACTGTGCCCCCTCTTAAATGTGTTACTCGCAGAGGCACTGACTGGCTCAGCCCTAGCCTGGGGTGGGTCCAGCCTGGAGCTGGGGAAACTTTCAGCAGTTCCTCACAGGGTCCAGCTCAGTAGTGTGCCCCTCCCCTGCTACCAAACAAACCTGGAGCTGGGGGAACTCTTAGCAGTTACTTATAGGAGCCAACACTGTAG
This sequence comes from Syrrhaptes paradoxus, assembly GCA_013400615.1. Taxonomy (NCBI): domain Eukaryota; kingdom Metazoa; phylum Chordata; class Aves; order Pterocliformes; family Pteroclidae; genus Syrrhaptes; species Syrrhaptes paradoxus. The sequence goes on from VZTO01015282.1 coordinate 62,592, forward strand.
CCCCTCCCCTGCTACCAAACAAACCCACCACACAAACCCACAACATTGTCTTACTCCTGTCAACAGGAAAGTTGGCATATATCTGAGGTATCCACTTGTAGTGGATACTACAGGCTTGGAAAGGGGAAAAAAACCGAGATATGATCTCATTAAGAAGATCAGTAAGTCCCAGGGGGTCCCCAGGTCCTTTCACACATACTGCGACAGTGGTCAGAGGCCCTGTCATGAGCACTCCTGTTAGAGTAGATATTAGATCTACTTAAAAGTCCATTTTGATGGAAAGATGCATGCACAAACCACACTGATGAGCAAGTCAAATGGCTCCTGCAATACCATGGATGGATTTTTCTGCCTGGAGTTCCATGCAAGACCCTATCCAAAAATGGGTGCTGCCGTACACCGCACTGTGGCTCATGTGCTGTCAGCGAGTGGGAGGAAAGTCAGCACCACGCGGCCTCTCGGGGCTCACTGAAAACTGAGCATTCCTTAAGGACAGTGACTAGCCCAGTGGATCAGCTGGCGAGGAAACTGTGACAGTGAATTTGGCAGGTGGAGCATCCTGCTAATTCATTTCCCCTGCAGATAAAAATAGTCTGCATGTTGGACGAACAGCTTCTCCATAATGACTGTAACTGGCCAACACTGACATTATCAGAAACACAACGATAGCCCTAAAAGAGGAGCTTATTCCCTTGAAGCGATCAATTCTCCTTTCTCTTGAGGCAAAATGGAAGAATCTAATCGAATAGAACATCCTCTTAGTTAGAAACTGCAGGGCACCATTTATCCATAAGAAGCTACTGAATTTCTGCCGTTTCCAGCTAGAACAGCAAGATCTGCAAATCCCAAGTGAACAAAAAGGACTGACACTTCATGCTGGTACTGGTAGTGTTTCACTCACCTTAAAGCAACACATAGACTGCAGCAGGAAAATAATAATCTATTCTAACATGGATGCAATTCATAAACACCTTCCTATGCTGTCAGACCTCTGTTAGAATCATCTGGTTGTGAGGTATGTGATGTAACCTTAACAGCTGTATAGGGACAACAGTGGGATGGATATGAGGATGGAACAATCCTCCAACTGAAACCCTTCAGAGCCTGGAGTACACCCATCACTCTGCAGAGCTGGAGGTACCTGTATCTCCAAGCTTAGGAGGAGCAGGAGATCTGAGCTCATTGAAAGAGCCAGCTGTAAGCAGAGGCAAGCAGAAAGCCAAAAGAGGAACTGCACTCTTGGGTGTCACAAACAACCTATTTTGCCTCACTCTTATAAAGGGCCACGGTGTCAAGGAAGCTAGCAGAGATATTGCACTAGTAGTAGTCACTGCAGGCAGCAAGGGGCTGGGGTACAGCAGGAACGCTCCGGGGAGCAGCACCCATGGGTCTGCTCTGCAGGACAGGATAAGCTGGGAGCTGGAATGATGATGATACCAGTGAGCTGGACAGTCTCCTCACTGGCTCAATGCACTTCCACTGTACCCATGTAGCGCTAGGTTTTAGTGTGCAATTTAAGCATTCAGTACCTTGACTGAAGATTTCTGGATGTTCAGAATTGTAGATATTACCACTGTAGAGTGCTCATTTGCAGCAAACCCATCATTTCACACAAGTATTAAATTTAAGCTGCACACTGTGGATCCAATAAATCTGACACAAAGTACTACAGAGTGCTTGCACATGCAAATGGGCCAGCAGACAACTGATCAGCACCCATGCATTAAATCCCGCATGTCCTGAAGAGGTCTGATTTGACTGTGTACAAACAGAATAACTGAGCTCACTGTGTGTGTTTTATACAGTACACAGAAACATTTCTTCCCAGGCAGAATTATAAACTGTGCAAGTGAGGGGCTCTGACGTGGCACTGCTGGTTTTAGCCATCAGCCAAGACACAGAACCGCTACTATACTCTTACATACACATAAACCTGTATATGCCTCATCAATACTATGTCAACACAGTATTGCATTCCCTGCAGTTACACCTCAGCATACGGGAGATACTGAGATATTACAGGGGGAGGCGGGGCAGGATGACAACAAAAAAGAGAAAGATGTACTTTTTTGGAAAATATGTTAATTGCTTTTTTTTTTAGAAAAATATTTTTTGCAGAAGCTTTGCTAACTTGAAGTTAGGTAATCATCTTTACCAAAAGTATAAAGGAGATGGTATCTATCTGTAGACATGACCTGTGTTTCTCCTTTCCAAATGATAAGTCTGGGAATATAATAGGATTCAAGGTCCAAAACCAACATGTTTACAATGCTAAATAAAGTAACAATGCAGAAATTTCTATTTATGATATCTCTTCCACCATCCCCAAGATAAAGCTTCTGCACTTCAAAAGGTGGAGGTAATTTTGCTGCCAGTATTTTGCTTTTTAAATGTAGAGGTAAGTGAAATGAAGCTTAGAGGAGGTAACAGACATAAATAAAGTATGATTCCTCTGTCGATATTCGGTAAGGGATTAAATCACAGCACTGAGTTTAAATGCTATTGAGCTGCACAGGTTCCCGATGTGTTAATTTTAGAGTGCCTGAGCAGATGCCACTTAACAGTGTCACAATGCATTGTCCCCAGCTATCTCCCAACCCTGGGGACAAGAATGAATCCAACCAAGCAAACTTGAAGTCTTTGTCCTTACAAACTCCAGAATTTCAAATGCCCCAACCTAGGAACCGTTTGTGGAAATCACGTTAATGACCAATTCCTGTGTCACAGACTTGACCAGGACCTCTCCACCGTCATTCGCCTTCACTTTTAGGATACCCACATCGTTTTACAAGGATGCGCGTACAGAAATGGGTTACAGTAACAACACCTGTGGATTTGCCACCTCCGCCACCCTGTCGCGCTCGCTCACGATAGCAAACTGCGTGCTGCCATCTCGCGGCCCGCGCGGCAACTGCCACCCCGGCAAACTGCGGCCTTTCACCTGCCACACGGAGTCACGGGGGTGACAGGGTACAGCAAAAGGGAACACTGGAAATGTCTTTTTTTTTTTTTTTAATAGCTGTGACGTAGCCTGAAATATCCGATTTTCATTCTGTCCTCCGAAAGCCAGGCCAGCAGGAGCCCAGACTGCGCAGCCCGCCTGCCCCTGCCGGCCTAGAGTGGGATCCAGAGCCACGCGTGGGGTCCCGGCCCCACTGGGGTTCCTCCGCACCAGCCCCCCATCCACACTCGGGCTCTCTCCTCCAAAGCCCCTGCAGACCTGGCACCTGCTGCACCCGAAAATCTGTCACCCTCTCTGAGCTCCTCTGCCCCGTTTTCTTCACTCCCACCCCTCACACCAAGAGTTTCTGCTGCTCTGGTTGCAGCCACGGCTCCAAAAGCCAGATTCCTTCCTGGCTCAGGGTCTTTCCACTCCTCTTCTGATGTCTCCCTGGCCTGGGGAAGAGGATGTGGCAGTATGGCAGCAGACAGACCGCGAAGTGAGGTTTTAAGATTGTGAACGCCGCAGGGCGGGAATTACCCTGTTCCTCTCACATGTGTAGTATAAAGCAGTTCAAACAAACGCACCGGCCTCAAGTGCTTTCATGAGTCTTACCATCGTTACCTTCTTACTCTGCTGAATTTTATTTATTTATTCATTTGTTTTTGCTCCAGAGATAAGAAGCTGCAGCTCCACAGGCAGCAAGCCCATTCAGAGCAGGAGAAACCAGGATTTCCTCATGATTTGAATTTAGTTACGTGATACCATTCACAGGCTTAGAACGACAAGTTAATGACTATGGAGAAAACAATTCCAGGACACCAAAGCCCAACTGTAAAATAAACGTGTGTGTCCCCCCCTCCAAAAAAAAAAAACTACAAAAAACTAAGAGAAAAATAGGAATTTAATTTCTGATTCAGGCACACAGAAATAGTCAGAAAAATAGGGCTGGACAGGGCCTGAAGATCTCAAGCCATTTACTAGGTGCCTACTGCAGGGAGAGAAATATTACTCCTGACAACTGTTTCTCTGATGCATTTTTAAAGGCATAAATATAAGAAGATACACATTGTTCCTGCCTGGATCTCTCTTTGCTCTGCCTTGCCTTTTTGAACATCACCTTCAAGGAGGCTCCATAACCAAATTTTAAACTCCCAAATCAGTTATGCTTGAATTACCTCACTCTCCAGAAAAACACTGACCCAATGCTATCAAATGCCAAGTGGTTTCAAAACAGCTTTCAAAACAGGCAAAAAAAAAAAAATCCTACTTCCAATGAAACAAGTGTTTAGAAAAGCTAAAATAATAATCAGATAGAGAATAATTCAGTATAACTCAACCACAGCCAAATAGCAAAATGCTAAAAAGTGGACTGCGGACTACTCAGCTGAGTAAGAAGACAACCACCTCACTACTCAGTGGAAACAGAAAACAACAGCAAGGAGCTTACACAAGGGAAGAGCTTTTTTAATGAAAGAGTAAGATAATTGTCCTGTAGCCATGCTACTGTAGCTATCATATCTACAGAGTTAGTTTTGTCCTTTCCTCCTTTAAGAGAAGCCCCCCAAAACCTTTTCAAAACAATCTCCTACCTTTAGATTACATTGCCCTGTGTTACACTGCTATAGGCATTAGAAACCAGTCTACTGAGAGGGGGAAATTAGCTCCAAGATACAAGAATATATTGTTCTGTATTTCAAGATATGGAAGTATCTTAGTCTGTTTTTGAAGCCAAGAATGCTAATCCTCTTTGCTTGCCATTTCCTGCCACTGTGGGTCAGTCCGTGGCTGTGCATGCATTCACCAAGAGTTTCAACGGTATCCTCCATGCATCTCAGTACACATTTTCCCAAGAGGAAATTTATTTTTGAAAAGAAGTCTCATTCAAAACGAACTGAGTATCTGACTTTGCATTGATGCAATCAGTTTGTTGTCTTAACATTTACAGAGAGATAAGACAAGGAAAACAAACATCTTATCTTTGCATCCTGATGACTAGTAAACTAAAAGACAGATTACTGAGAACAAAAATTTGAAAACAACTCTTCAAAGTGGAATATGTCCAGTATCACCTTGAATAGCAGAAAAGCAAATTCTAAAGTTAGAATAATGAAATAATGATAATTAAACTGGAACTCAGAAGAGCAACAGTCAGATGAAGTACAATTTATGAGATGTTTGCATGCTGTTACACTGCAAAAACTATGGTTTGCACAAATGGAACTGATCCCAGCCTGAGCTTCTAGACATTATTGACATTTAAGAAAAACAGTACCTTAAATCTTTTAAGTGTAGAAGATTATTTTCATAATGCCTAATTTGTTACTAGTTCCAAGCATGTTTCCTATGTACTTTCTGCACCAGCTGCAAGCATTTTCACTTAGAGGAATCTGCAATATCAAATGGCTGTCTTCAGTTTCTAGGAATAGCATAGCAGCCAAAACTCTTTGAAAGATGTTTATGCATATACCCAAAGCATTCAGTGTTCTGAAATCATTAACACAATATACTTAAAATGGATAAATCACCTTAACAGGACCCAGACGCTTAGTCAAGGGTAAAAAATAGCCAACCTTTTAATTAAGAAAAAAACTACATTTTCTTAATAACAACAACAAAAATTCCAAACCCACCACCAACAAAGAACCCCAAAGAAACAAACCCACAAAATGCTTACAATGATCCCAAGATGCCCTCAATCATGGACTGTAGGAAGGGTATGTTAAACTCTTGAAGACTCAAGTCAGAACAGTCTACCTTGGCACTAGTCTCATGCAAATGATGGGACCACAGAGAGCATACACCTACTGTCTCATCTTGATAACAATACGTCACAAGAGGTGAGGCACTTCCCTCAGAAGGGCATTTACAGGAGTCATAGGTTTACCAGAGGCACTTCTAGCTTTGGCTATCAAGAGGAGAGTGGAGCCTGGTCAGTGCATATCACCGAAGATGCCCCTCACAGGCAGGTGTCTGCTTTGCCATCAACCTCCAAATAGTTCTCCATGATAGCTCTGTCCCCAGGCAGTAAGGACACAGGTAATATATAGGCTACACAAGAAAAAAAAACGTAAAAAATTACACTGAGTTACCACGGGACAACATCTGCCACTGCCCTGGGCAAGTAGAAGCAAGGAAGAGGATACTTCCACTGCTACTTCCCTAAGGATAACCGAACACTGGGAGATGCCTCCAGGTTGATGGACAAACCAGGTGGGAAGGGCAGAGCCTGTGATAACACTAGAACGTTTCTAAGAGCAGCATTAGACTTGCAGCAAAATGAACATCTAAATTCATGGTGGAGAAGTCTTTGAGAAGCCTCAGGAGAGACAGCAGGCAGTTGGTGTAAACTAGAAAGACACCAAAAGTTAGCTCATACTAGAAAGAATAACACTCACACACAAGGATGGCAGAAGGGGCTTCATTTTTCAATGGTTTTTACATTTAAACTGGCAGATTCTTTTCTGACACAAAGTAGTATTCCTCTAATATTTTGTGTTCTAATAGCATCCATATTTCATATGCTGGAAGGCTGCTGTTATAGCCATTTAAAAGAAAATGTGGGACAGCTTCACCTCAAGGCTCTGGTCAACTCAGCCCCATCATTTAAAGATGGATGTATATACCTCAGCATTGCTCTCTAAATTCTCACCAAGTAGCTCATCAACATTCTCTCAGTTTTCTAATTTTTATACTTAAGTGCTACATATGCACAATTCCATGTCAGCATACAAAAAAGATCATCCTTACTTACATGTCAACACTTACATCCTCATCCATTCCCTAGTTCTACATGCACACAAGAAATTATTATTAAATAGCACAGAAGAGTCTACCATATGCAAATATTCTTTAAGGAGCAAGTGTCCATATTTACCTACTGAGATTTAATAAAAAAGAACAGTTACCCACAATCTGTTCAGTTCTGAGCAAGGTCAACAGAGGTGTACAACTTTTTTCCCTCATTTATACTGACGGGAACAAGTACCCTGAGCCAGCATAGTCACCCCCCCACACCCCTTCCAAACGTTTGGTAACTGAGGGGGGGAAGTGGGGGAAGGGGGCACCACCATCACATAGCCTTTTTTTTTTTAAGAAACTGCTTGAAGTGTCCCAGCTCATGATGGACCCACCCCAGGCCAGGGCTGAGCCAGTCGGCGCCTCTGTGAATAACATATTGAAGAGGGGGCACGGAACAGTGGGTTGGCGCGGCCCCGGGCAGGGCACGGCTCGGGCAGGCCGGTCGGGCTGTCTTGCCGGCTACTTGGCTTCTGCAAACCAACCTGCAGTAGCCCAAGCCTCCGCCATGGCTCGCCCGGCAGCCCTTTTTCCTGGGAGCTGATGAAGACCTGAAGGCGAAGAGGGAAGGAAGAGGCTGAAGGAGACGGCCATGCAGACACTGAGTCGGAACCATGAAAGAGAACGCTCTCAGCATTTCCCCTGCCATGTGGTGAAGAGCCGTGGAGGACCCCATGCAGGAAATACTGTAGCCCCATTTGGCACTGAGAAGCAGCCACACTGGAACTAGAAGTTGTCAGGGGACTGTAGTCCCGTTGGAAAAGGACTCATGCCGGAGAAGTTCTGGAGAAGGACTCTCAATGTGAGAAAGGGACTCCACGTGGCAGCCAGGAGAGACTGTGAGGAGGAAAGAGCAGCAGACTGACTGCAGCCCCACTCCCTGCCCCTCCTGTGCCGCTGGGGAGGGGGGAGAAGGTACAGAACAAAGCCAATTGCTAATTATTAAGACCCATCTTCAAGAAAAAATATGCCACTCAAAACTTGAGTAGAATAAAATGATTTTGTAGCTCTGTTTACCTACATGGATGCAGAACTGAAGATCCCTTAGCAGAAAGCTTACCTTTGAAACAGGAATAACTTCACCTTCATGTATTTCAAGATGCAGACTGCACACTTATCCAGAATAGACAGCAGAAACCACAAGAATTAGCTATCACTACACCTGCATTTTAATTTCCTAATCTCAATCCACAGGCATTCAGGAACATTAGTTAAAATGCATTTACATAAATAGGTTGATGTCTTCCTTTACAAAAGAATAAACAATGATTATGGCAGTTCTTTTCTTATATTCCAACCATAAGAAGAAGTAACATTGGATGGCAACCAACATTATTTGCAATGCAAAACTAGGTAACTCTATTTTCTTATTAAAAAAATAATGCATAGCCTATCTCCTTCAATATCAATACTCACTTTGTTTTAAAAGGATCATAAAAACAAACTTTGCTCAGTTAAGTAAGAGATACCTTTACAAGGCATAAGAAGCCAGTAACGACAGTGCTCTTCTAAAAATATAGCAAGAGTTAACCTTCAGTGTGGAGAAGTGTTCACTCCACAAGTGCAAAATTTTTAATAACCAAAAAAAAATTTATTACAACAGAATATTACAAACAACTAGTTTCAGTGATCAAAGAGTAAAATTTTACAAAAGTCAAAATATTGTCCAATAGGTATTCCAGGTTACAAACACGACATTTTTTCGTTTATGCACACTTAAAAGTGATTTCCAGTCTGCTTTATTTTCCACCAAATAGAGTACATTTATCCAAATAAAAACATGTACATTCAATATAGAACATTTTGAGCAACAGCTACAGTCCAGTTTCCATTCACAGTATTTTCAGTGCAATGCACTAATAAGCCAAATAGTTCTCTATCCATAAAAGTATTTTTACTCCTGATCTTGTGATCAACATTTTTAGATATATTTTATACAAAAAGTATATATGAACACGAGGCACCTCCCTAAGTAAGGGAGTGAACCTATATAAAAACATTGTATTTCTTCTGATGCACAGTACCTTTCAAATTGTAGCAATTTGACACAGAATCACTAAACAAAATATTTTCTAAAAAGTAAAAAAAAGAACCCGAAACAAAACAGAACAAAAAACCCAAACCACTGACGCATGAAACCTGCCAAAAATTTCATAATGGTAGGCATGCAACTTTTACTACAGTCTCAATTAAAAGGTTAAAAAAAGGGATCTACAACATTTTCCAAATTGTACAACGTCAACTGCTACCTACAGTGGTCATTGATGATTTTGAGAGAAAAAATATTTTGAGTTTCTCCCATACTATCCTCCCTTTTTAATATTTAATGAAATAAGCTAATATTATAAGTGGTTGTGCACAGATTGTCTGTCTATAATACATCAGCAAATATTCACTACCTTCATATTAACATTAGTGTGTTGATCTTTCAAAACATAAACTGAAAAAATAAACTGCAACTATTATTAACGTGCTTGTGTATAATTTCTTTAAAAAAAAAAAAAAGAATAGAGGAATGTGGATATTCTTGTAAACTTCCTAGATGTTTACAAAGTTGTCCTATGTATCTCATATGGAAGCAAAATGGAGATCTTTGAAGCAACGTCAGTACAGTGAAATTCAGAATGTCCCAGAACTGGGCAATTAGTCAATATGAACAAACTGATGTTTGGCAAATACTAAAAATTAGTACAATTCAGCCAATATACTCTACATTGTTTTCTCTTATACATTCATTTGTAATAAATTTGAAACAGTATATGACACAACATTTGCCAAAGTAGGCTATCACAAAGAAGTTAGAGCTGTTCATCAATTAACACTACTAGGGAGGACCAGTATGCATGATGAGCTCTCTGAAGATGACTTCCTAAATGAGGAACAAAACTCTTCTTCCAAAGCTGCTGTTCATTAACTTGCCTCTGTACTTTTTCTAACTCCAGAAAGTTCATTCTATACTCTGTCAAATCTCAGATGCATAGAGATAACTGCTAATTTAGAAGCACATGTGCATTTCAACTGCTTCATTTTTTTGGCAGCAGCCATTGTCCTACAGTCAGAATGGTTATTACTTTAGTAAGAAAACAACAGCTTATGAAAATATTTCCTCTTTATATTACCATTATCAAGATATTAGCGGTTCCAACAACAAACTAAAGTATTTTTCATTCAAATGAACTCCAAACTTTCCGAACATCACTTGAACCTATCTGAGGAGAAATGGGAATAAATTAATACTTTGAGTTTACCCATAGAATTCTGTTTTAAATTACACAACATAAATAACTTCTAAGGCTAAATTTTTAATTCTTGATCAAAATGCAGAAATCACTCCTCTTAAATTCAGCACAATTCAGGGTCCAGCTCAGTTCATTTTTGAAGTTCTGTCCCACTTAGACAGGATTTGTTACAAAGTCACAAAAGCACCAGATTACAATTTAACATAACTGGATGGGAATTCACTACAAAAAGCTGAACACAAATCAAATTACCTCCTAGGAAACAGCATTTCAGAGTTGAAATATAGAACAAGGCACATATACTTGGTTTTCTTTTCACCAAATATGCTAGAAAGGTAGTTCTGAATAAGGATGTTAAAAACTCTTACAGGTATCACTAATGTCTCTCTTCATTATAATTTTTTGTACAATCCCCCAACCTTCAGGCATCAGTCGGTCACTCTGATATACAAACTGATTGCACACATACGTTATTTCCTTCTTTAAAAGGTCCTTTTAAAAATAAGCCATCTTTAAGACGAAGACCATGGAAAACTGAGAAATTACAAATACAACCCCTCCAAATGTAAAAAAATTCCCAGAATACTATATAAGCCAAAGTTTGGAAAATTCTTGGCCAGATTTCTACTCAAATTTAGGCTTAAAACAAAAATTCTTGAAGACTTCGAACACTTTTAAAAGTAAATGACCAGAAGTCTCCAAACCCGTGCTTATTTTAAAAAGCATTAGAAGAATCAAATCCTACATTACATTATTTTAAAGGTGTTTGCAGGCACCTAACTCATACAGATTTTAAATCAAAGCAATTAAGTATCCAAACTACACTCCAAAAAACTGCTCTATGTCCTTTTGTTGACAGGGCATAGGCAATACACATTAAAAGTAAAAAAACAAACAAACAAAAACCCCCCAAAAACAACACATGACAATTCCAATAAATTCATAGAGATTTTTTCTGTCAACAGCTTTTACTGTAGTACCTTCACTACTTCAACTGGGTCACAGAGTAGTTAATTAACAGGTTAAGTTATTCAAACCAAAGTAGTTAATTTTTAAAAACTACTATTTTAGAAATGTTGCATATTAGCTTGATTACAACAGATGCCTTAATACAATTTAAAGAGTTGACGCAGTACAGTTTTATCTATATTCTATTTGAGCTTCCTATAATGACACATTTCAAAATTAACTCTTTTCCAAAACCAAAATTTAATAAACAAATTTGACATCTACCTTAGTATTTAAGCCACTAAACCATAAAATCTATGGAAAAATATGTTTTCAGCAATAAACCAGCAACAGCAAATGAAAGGTAGCATTTTTGTTTTGTTTCTTTAAAAAAAAAATTAAAAAAGACAAAACACTATTTTTCCTCACCAGACAACAGCCTTAGATCTTGTACTTCTGCCTTTGGTTTTATTTTCTTCAGGTGAATGAGATACATTTGCTTTGTGGGTTTTCTTATGATGTTCTAGAAAAGCTTTTCTGGCAAACGCTTTCCCACATTTATTGCATCGGTGCAGAGAAAAGTTTTTTGTTACTTTTACTTCAATGCCAACATCAGCTCCTTCATACTTTTTATTGGGAGAATTAGAGGTGACATCCTGTTTTGAAACAATCTGTTTTGTTTCATCCCTCTGAGGGCCTCTTTTTGTCACCTTATTTAGAACAAGATCAATTGGCTTTTTTATTGCTCTAATTTCTAAACTTGCAGTTATTTTCCCAAGGTAGCGTGGTGACTTCTTATGAACTACAGTTATATGTCTTATCACATCGCGTTTGCGACGTGTTTCATAAGAGCAGAGCGGACACCTGTAGTATTTTACATAAATGTTATTTCCATCTGTGTGTAATTCAATGTGTTTTGTCAAGTTCTGTTTAGAAGTAAATTGGCGTTTACAGAGTTTACAGTAAAGCTGCTTGAAGTCAAAGCCAGCTGAAAGTTTTGGCTTCCTGGTTTTTTGCTGGCCACCTGCAGCAGATGCATTCGTTGATTTACAGGTTGATTTAGTGGTTGATTTACAGGTTGATTTAGTGGTTGATTTAGAAGTTGATTTAGGGTTTTCAGGGTCTGGTTTAACTTTATTTTTCTGTGCTGACGGTATGCTCTTTTTCTCATTTGAATGATTTGTTCCCTTTAATTCATTCTGCGGAGAAAGGGCAAGGGAAGGGGGTGAAGGTTCTACAGAATCTGCTGGTTCAACTTTCAGTTTTATTTCTGTGCCATTGGCAGTATTGTTGGGTCCTTTTTCTCTTTTAGAGTTCTTTCCAGAAAGAGTTATCTTGTGAACAATTTGCATGTGCCTTTTCAGCATTACTTGTGAACTATATTTTCTCTTACACAGAAGGCATTTGCATGCAGTTAAATTGTATTCAGCCTTTGAAGACGACTTTTGTTTTCGGGTCTTAGAAGATTTTTTAGCAGAAACTGTATCCAAGAACAAAGGTTGCCCAGGCTTTGTAGCTGTATCAGGAGTAACGGAATCCCTTCGTAATCCTCTATGAACTTCATCAAAATGCCTCCTTACATTGGCTTTTGTAGCAAATGATTTATAACATACAGGACAACTTCTACCTAAAGTTACAAGAACATTCTTATTTCGTCCTTTTGCGGAGCACTGATTTGGTTTCTTTTTTGTTTCTATGTATTTCTTTAGCTCTTCCATCTTTTTCTTGTGTACCTTTCGAATGTGCCGGCGTACACTGCGTCTGGAATGAAATTCTTTCCTACAAAGGCAACATATCAACTGGTGGCCAAAATCAGAATTGTCCAGAGAGTCCAACTCAGGATTTACTGATGGAGGCTGTTCTTCAGGAGTAGGTATCACCTTGTTTGTAACGGGATCAGCAGGAGGTACTTCTACAGTCTCCCCAGCTGGGACTGGGGCTGGAGCTGAAACAGTCTTGGGTTGCTCAGTGTTGGGTTCCTGTATCTGTACTGGAGCTTGATCAGGGGTATTACTACTGTCTGTGTTCTCATCTGGGCTGTCAGTCCTTGATACATACTGAAATACAGCGTTCTGATTAGTTTCTATAGGTTCTAATGTAATTACATATTCCTGCTTATCTACCCTTGGATAGATTGCTTCCAGGAGGTCATTTATGGCTTGACTCTGTTTATCATTTATATCTGGGAGGTCTGTGAAAAGAAGCAAAGGTATTTTTTATAATTTGATAATTTCAAATTATTTAAATTTCAAAGTATCTTTCACCCACTGTGTCGATTTGGTCACCAAATCTGCACAAATCCGGTATCTGTACTATTTTTCTGACTATTCATACTCAGAAGCTTTGAGTAATCATTTTTATCACATCAGTACAAGTGCTTTTTTTTTAAAAAGCCAAGCTTGGAAGTTCATCCTTCTGGTGTGCTAATGTGAAAGCCATCTAAACTAAAAATTAGTTTGCCTGGAAAAATCTATCAATTGCAAAAATAATGGCATACAACTGAGCTTGTTCAGCAGGTATGCAACTAAGCCTGAAGTATCATTAGAAACTGATATTCCTATCGCTGGAAAAGGGCATTCTCAGTAAAGGCACCTAATTCTGGAAATAAGCTCTTCTCTGTGAATTCTGAACAGTCCTTAAGAAAGAATAAAACGTCTGTGTCAACTGAGCACGGCACAAAGATATAAGTAGATAAGAGAGAACTTAACTTCTGGGGCAAGGAAATCTTTCAGTAACACCAAAGCAGTTAACAGGCTCAGTGATACAGTACGACAATAAATATTAAGGACAGAAAAAAAAATTTATATTATTCAGAGGAAAAAAGCTATATTAATGTCTCAAAAAAACAAAAAACAAAATCAACCAAACCTGAGCCAAATAAGTTACTTTAAGAAAGAATAACTTCACGGAGGTTCACCCGGNTACTGTCTGGTAATTTTGCTGGACACCCCCGTTTTTGTATTATGAAAAAAAAAAAAGAAAAACAAATGCTTGCTCCCATTTACCTTCATGTCATTCGTGATTTTACAAGCTTCAGTAATACCTTGCTTTTAAATGCCAAATTAGTTCAGTGACCTAGCTCACAGCACAACATTACACTGGCGTAACTATGAAGACAGGGTGCTACAGCAAAAAGGTAAGGCACAGAGATGATATAGTTCAAAACTATCCACAATGACTTGAACATGTGATTCCTGATAACAGCTAATTAAAAACGCACATCTAGTAAGCTTTGTGCCTTCCACACTGCCAGCAATATGTTAAAAGAGTGGCTGTACAAGAAATTTGCTGTTTTGTTACTCAGAACCCACCTTTTAACACTGAATTTTTAACATATTTTGTAGTCACCTTCAAATGGGACTCTTTTTCAGTATCTTTTAATTTTATTTATTGAAAAACTCCCATTTTATTCAATAATAACTTACTCAATTTTATATAAAACGTAAGTATTTATATAGTTTTATTCAGATCATGTAGTAGTATGCTTTTCATTTGCACCCCTCCGAGTGAACAGGGAACTATGAAAGCTAAGCAGTCAGTTAAATGAAGGCAAGAATGTCAGGAGCTGGACAGGAAGTCCTTACACAGCATATTCTTATTTTGCTTAGAAACTTCAGCATCTAAGTCAGATGCACTTGTAACCTTGCTTTGAAAATATAACTCATTTTTTTCACAGAAAAATCTCTGTGACTCTCTGCAACTGGCCAAACACACTCATTTAAGGAAGGTGACAGTATTTGTCTTTTCACCTCCTTCACAACACTAGCTAACAAAATGTGGGAAATGAAATACCTATATAAATCTCTGTTTGTTCCTATTTTTTTAAATACTGAGGCAGGAAAGCATTAGTTAGGAAAGAAAAATCCTCATTGCACCTATGTTGATCTAGTCAAGAGATCAAGAAAACTAGAAAGCTTTACAAAATATATTTGCATGCTGACACACTTCCAAATTATTCAGCTTTACTCAGATCAACAAAAAGTCATCCCTGGAATGAGACTTTAATAATTTCTTTTTCCATAAGAATATACTTATTTTTTCCTCATCATTTAAGTTACTTTCTTTTAATAATAAAGTTTAATTTCTGTAACAAAGGTGGCAGGCTAGGCATGATCGCATAGAATATCTTAAAGAGATGTAAGGTGAAGTGGTGGGAGAGTATTAAGGAAGCTCAGGTCCTTAAAGAAAAAGGTGAACTTTTTAGTCTGAATTTCATAATGACTAAGACTGAAGGATTGCATTCATGACAGTGAGTGCTTCCCAAGCACAGGAGAAAATTATGGATATTGATCCAAGTCACTTCACAGGATCCAGCTGAAGTCCATCAAAGCTGTGCTGGTCTAAAACTGAAAAGCCTTGTTAGATCCACCCTTTTCTATAAATTGGGTTCCCAGTTCTTTGGTATACTTTTCAGTATCTTTCACAGTAAAGAGGGAAAGACAGGAAAGAAAAAGAGGAAGAAGGAATAAAAAGTGTTAACGGTGACACTGTTCATTAAGAGGCTGGACATATAAACTAGATATCAAATTATGAAATTGACATGGGTGTCAGTTGTTAATGCATATTAAGTCACTGCTGTAGCTTCTTTACTTCCATAAAGGTGATCTACATATGTTACTATTGAAATTTAATTCCACTTTTTTTTGGCATTTCGTACCTGGTGTGTTTGTATAAATGGTACAGAAAGACAAGTTTCTCAACTTCAGACAGCTTTATTAAGTATTTCAATTAGTAAGACTTACTATCATCCATCCGGAGACTTGGAGGACAATAAAACTTTTTATGAGTAATTAAATTTGGTAATCCTCTGAAGAGACTCCGGCACAATTTACACTCAAAAATGGTGTCCACATCTTTTAACAATATATGTTTAAGTTGTTTAGTTCCTGTAATAAAAGAGATATTACACTTCAGGAAGGTTTCCTGTTCATCTTCTAATTCACATCATCCCATGAAAGTGGAAACATTTTAAAACACGACAATTAGAACAGCATTTTATCTTGTGTTAATGCTTCTTCATTGCACTGTAAGTTTATGATACATACTCCAAGTTTCACTACAAAAACAAGCCTAGTTTGAAAAAAGGACAAAGTCAAGGATTACACACATTACAGTTTACAGGGAAAGCGTGATGTTAAAAATGAACAGCTAACATTAGGAAGTTCACATTGCAGTATCTGGTTGCTGCAATACAGTTGCCCAACAGGAAAGAATAAGCACCTAGAGCGTTTGAAGAAGCCTGCTGTATTTTTTCTTTAAGCTTATCCAACAGCGCTAAGAAAGCAAGATATATACAGATAGTTCATGTAAAAATAGCACCTGGTAAGCCAAAATACTACAGGGTATGCAATAAAACGAGGAGAATAACTAACAGGTCAAGAAATTTTACTAAATCTAGGCATCTGACCCAAGATCAATATGATGTTTAGGCAAGAAAGCAGAATTGCAGAACTATTTTCAGCCTGCTGAAAGGAAAATACATATCATTTAAGTCAGAAACTTTTCTAGTAAAACATAGGCAGTGTGACAAAATGTGCAGGTTTTCAAGACCATTTTACATAGTATATACAAAACAACCCTAGAAAGACAGAGTTTGATCTTGCATCATTGATGTATTCCAGCTCCTGCGCCTTGCTTAAACTAAAGGATTCAGACTTTAAGTTACACTTCTAATCCACTCCTTCATTACTCATTTCATGAAAACTATGAATGTAATGCCTATAATTAGCAATGGATTGTTAAACCACAAATACTTACCCACTCCAAATTGGAAAGAAACACTAGCTAACCAAATTCAGCTAATTCCTCTATCTTGATTTTTGTCTTATAATGGAATAAATCAAAATTAATCAAAATTAGTCCAACAAGCAAAAAAACCCAATGAAACTGGACTAAGTAATATCAGACAACTATGACACAGCATCAAGACATTCTTCAAGCTGAAGCAGAAGTTCAAGTTTTCTGTCATCACAAATGCTTCTCTTAAAAATTTCCTTTAAAGATCAAACTCAGTCACACTGTAGAACTATTTCCTAAACGAAACTCTTAATAATTTCATAACTAATAGTTCTTCAATACAAATGGGCCTTACTGAGACAACTTTTTATTTCTTGATGTAAGAGTATATTACAAATTTTTTTACAACTGAGTTTTAGCAAAGCATGGAATCTTCTTCTTCAACAATTGCTCAAAAATGGAACCCAAACTTGACTGTCTGAGGCTACCATCCAGTTTCTGTCCCCTCCTAGGCCCTTCCTGGGCCACAGCCCTAGCCTCTTGTCATTTCCTCTCACTGACCTTTCATCAAGCGTTACTAACCTCACCTTCATCTGATCTGCATTCTTACAAACAGACTACTAGACAAATATTATGATTTAGTGCTAACTTCAAATTTAAAAACTGTAAAGAGTTCCTCAAAAAGCATGTTGTTTACTCAGATGTCACCAACCAACATTTGAGTTTCTGCATATAGAGAAAATCACTGACAAAAAAACAGCTGAACAAATCTGAAGCTGCTCCGTGCAGATAAAATTTCATCCAGTAAGTTACCCAACAATAACGCAAACAAAAGGCCTACAACTTGGTGATAGCACACAATAAACCAAATTTGGCCACGCTTTTGATGCATGCCCTATCCATGAAACCCCCTCCGAAACAAAAACAAAAAAAAAGTCATCTAGTTCTCCAGACTATTTCCCAATTTCTCTATTTCCCAATCAAGGGACACACAAGTAATTACCTCATTCTCTCTCCTGTTGTACTGATAGTTCAGTCTTTTTCCACTGAAGACTGAAATAGTTTTGTCTAATCCAAATTATTGATCTAAGAATTAATGGGTAAGATTTAAGGATTGATGACATCCTGGAGATCAGACTGGACAGCACAGTAGTCACTCTGGCTTCAAACCTTCCTTATGCAACTATGAAGCTTTTCATTGGTGGGAATAAAAAAAAAAAATTATCGGTCCTTTTGAATTAAATTGTAGACATTTAGCGAGTTCTGGAGAGAGCCACTGGTTCTGTGGACACAGCAGGTAGAGAAAAAAATAAGTACGTCCTTATTCTTCACCAGCGGCAGACTGTGGCAACGAGCAGTCTTCTGACAGCATATGCTGCCTCCAGCTTCCTGAAGCCTTCTCTATTTTGCAGTCACATCTAATTGGGGCAGGTGATACTTTGTCAAATTCTGTCACATCACAGTCACAAGAGACTGGTACAGAACACTGGTTATTACAAATATTTCTCTGGCAGAAATGCCAAAGTTTGTGCCTTTTGAAAGCAATTTCAATTTTAGGAAAATATCTAGATTCAAATTCATCTGTTACACTTAACACTATGGATGACAGAAGCTTCTGCTGAAACTGCTTAAAAATTACAGACAGCACTCTGGGTTTAATCTCTATTTCTTTACCACAAGAATCAAAATAGTTTCTTTCTGTAATTAAATGTTGCTTGTTCAAAACTAATCAGTAAAATCTTGGTCTAAGTCCTTTTTGCCTTCTGTTCAATTTTCCTGGTGTAGATGACTGAAGATGGCAAGGTAAGCTACCAATTTAACACCTGCCACTGAGGAGAATCTGGACGTAGCTCAGAGACAGAGCACTTGCAACTAGTTCGTTCTATTACCAGTAGAGATTCCATTAGTCTGCTCCAATGAAAGAAGCGTGCCATGCGTATCTGTGGCCTTAGGCAATCTCAACCAAACACACTTCTTATAAAAATGTTTACTAATGACGACTCTCACATCCAGTTTTCCTTCTTGTAATACGTTGTTTAAATGCAAACGGAAAACGTAAACTGAATATCGAGCCATTCTACAAGACTCAGCCCAGACACAGCAACAATGGTTTATACACGAAACATTTCATATATATAACAGCTCTGTGAGGAAAAATCTAGAAACATGAAGACTGTAGCATTAAAGACATGGCTTTAATTTTTGTAATAACTGCCGCGTTCTTGCATCAAGGGTTGTGAAAATAAAATGTTTGGTTTGCCACATCATAAGCACTGAAACCACTAGAAAACACTGAAGGTTTCAATCATATATGGCATAATCACCCAGAAGCTCAGTTGTTCATTGTAACTCCAGAAAACAACCAAGCAACAACTTAAAAGTCACACGGTAAAGCAATCCAAAAAACTTCAAGGTTAACACTAAATTTTCTTGCCATCTCAGGAGTTTTGGGATAAATTCATTAATAACAGCAGGAGGGATGACACAACTAATTTTGGACAGTTTTGAAAGATGACTATACAGCAGAAGCTGTATCTCCACTACTTTATATGAAAACCCTTATTAAAATAACCAGCACTTAATACCAAAAACCTACAAATACTTTGCAAACATGTAGAAAGTCAGGTGCTGGATTTTTTTAATATACTAAAAATACATAACTCTTATAACAAGGTAATAAACTTCTTAAGAGTCAGGCACAGTTTCATACCTGATCGAAAACACTCAATGATTTGTTGAATACCGGATTTTGATGTTTGCAGAGGCTGCTGTAAGAATGGAGGATCACCAGGTTCCAACAGATGCACTGAAATACATAAAAGAATAATGAGCCAGTAGAGCAAACTCAGGTGATTTTTTTATTACTTATGGATTTTCTGTGCATACAGTAAACTAGCCAAAAATAAAGGCCAAGACTTACAGTAGTACTTGTCTTAGTCAAAAATTTCATCCACATTGAATTAAAAAATATCTGCTAATGTATTTTCCAGCCAGGACACCTTCTGACATTTTTGCTGTCATTTTGATTATTTAAAGAAAAGGTGTACTCAAAGCTACATGTATCAAACACAAAAACATACAAACATGCAAAACCAAACTGACCCATTAGAAATGTCCATCATTTAAAGAAATTCCACAGAAGAATCTACTTGACTCCCACCTTTCGAACCAAAACAATGTACAAAAAAAAAGCATTACCAAACACTGTACTTAACTGCATACAATGGCTATTTCAATGTTGTCAGTACACACCTAAGCACGAAATCAAAATCTAAAGCAGCAATGATCAGAATAAAGCTAAGTAGCGTGTACCAAAAAGAGCTATTATAATATTTTTAACCAATAAAACCATATTCAGGAAATGCTTCTGGTTCAAGCAAACTGCTGAAGTAATACGTTATTTCCAAAGTGTCATTCCATATCACAAACATTTATTGATCAGCATTATTAGTTATTCCAACACACAGTATTTATGCATATGAAAATTAATAGCATTCCCTCGCTGTATATGCGTAAGGCAGTTAAGCTTTGCCTAGAGGGAAACCCAAATATAAATTACTAACAGCACCTATTCAAGAGTGTGTTTGCAAAACCATCAGTCAGGTCTTCTTGATAATTTCTCGTGAACAAAACAACTAGTTTCACGGTTCATAAATCAGCGCCTACCTTACCCATTTGATTTGAGTTTCAACCCCATTGTAAGGTTTCCATTTCTAAATGAAGCATTGAGCATCTCCAAGAAATTTATTTTCAATAAAGAGCAGTAGAAGCATAGTATAAAACTATTTAGAGATATTAATTGCAAATACTTGAAACGCATTTTGACAAGAAAGTTGTTCTAGAAGATGTAAGGTTATAAATAAATTCAAGCTGAAAAGAACATCAGAAAGAAAAGCAGCCTAAGAAAAGAATGATTGAATGAACACTCCACCCAACTACGCTGGCCCCATAATATACTATTATATATACGAACACATAACAACCATCACAAATCAGCTAATCGTTTGGGGATCTCTAACACAATGACATATTGTATTCTACTAGTCTATTCCCTATTCTTCAAAATGGTATGTTTTGGTTTGTATACTGCCTCTAGTATGTATGTGCAACACCAACTGACATCAAGAGGAGTGAGATAGGTGAAGCAGACACAACACATCACTGTTATTTGTAAGGCAAGTAAAGGATTTTAGCTTTTTTTAACGCATTAGAACAACTCAAAACTATTTAATCTTGAACACAAAGAAATGTTTCTGCTACCTGAACAACACCTACTTTCAAATTACATTTAATTAAAGGAGCATTATGAAAGTTGCCACGCGCACACTTTCAACTCCCCAAACAAGATGTCTTTCTCTTCAAAACACAAGTAAAAGCATCCAAATAACAAACTCTACAGCAAGACAACAAGAAAGGAATCAAATTTCCTTTTAGGCTACCAATTGTAACAGTAAGCGGAACAATTACAAAAAAAATCTGGCAAGTTGGCTGAGCCTTCAAGGTACTTATACTTTCCACTGATGGCATCTTCCATGTCATACAGCAGTGGAATGCAAACAGCCATTTCAGGACTTGGAGGTTTTTTTTCTCCTGCGAGATCTTCAAGTTCATCAGAGCTCACCAGAGAAGATGTAAAGTAAAAACATAAACAGCAAATGCAAGAGATTGCCAGAAATGTCATTTTAGAAAAAAATTCAGAATATTACACTTTTTGGAAACAAAAAGGCCAGTTGTCTTACACAGCTCTTGCCTTTCTCTGCTCACTGCATACATTGCCCACGCAGGGACTTGGGGATTATTGCACATCCTGCACGAACTGAGAAATTATCTTCCTGAAATAATATTAACATAACAGTTCGAAGACATCAAAAAAAGCATTTCCAAACAAAATTCAGAAACTTTTTATATCCAAAACTGTCACTAACAATGCGTATTTCCAACATCACAACAGCTTCTGCAAGCTTTTAACTTGGCGATAAGGAGATAAGTAAAACAGCCAAAGCATCACACCCCCCTGTACCTGGTTCACAGCATCCATGGTGATGGTGGTCAGTCTGACAACACTTGTCCCTTAGCGGCATTTTCCGTGTGCACGACCTACTTTCCTTCTACATCCAGCAGCTCGTTTCTGCTAAAATAAACAAATTAACTGTCACCCCCCAAGCGCAGCCGGCTTAGGACAGCGCACACCCATTTCCTACCACGGCCGGGCCGGAGCAGGCCGGCGGGCAGCGGCACCCTCGGCGCAGGAGAGAGTTCCCATTGTTTACAGCAGGTCTCACGACGCCCTCTGCAACGGCCGCGAGCCCGACCGCGCCGCTCCGCTCCCTCCCGCCCGCGCCCCGCCGCCCCGGCCCGGCCCGCCTCGGCCANCGCCCCGCCGCCACCTGCGCCTGGGCCGGCAGAGAAGAGCTCCCGGCCGCCGCCAACCCGGCCGAGCCGCCCAGCCCCGCGCCCCCTCAGCGGGCAACTCCCGCCGCACCGCTCTCCCGCCGCCCTCCGTCCCCACCTCC
Organism: Syrrhaptes paradoxus; assembly: GCA_013400615.1. Taxonomy (NCBI): domain Eukaryota; kingdom Metazoa; phylum Chordata; class Aves; order Pterocliformes; family Pteroclidae; genus Syrrhaptes; species Syrrhaptes paradoxus. Next base: position 84,767 of record VZTO01015282.1, read on the forward strand.
AGCCCTCCTCCCGCAGCCCCGCCGCCGGGACGGCTCCGGCGGGCGTGGGGGGGAAAAGTTGCGTCCCCGACAGCCAGGGGCCTCAGCCCGCCCGCCGCCGGGCCGCGCGCCCCCCGCAGCGCT
>VZTO01015282.1:85725-127331 GCA_013400615.1 Syrrhaptes paradoxus
CCGGCCCGGTCCCGCTCGGCCCGGCCCGGCTGGGGATGCGGCGCCGGGCTGCGGCGGGAAGGCGCGGCTGTGCGCTCCCGAGCCGGGGAAGTCGCGGTTGCGGCCCGAGGCGGAGCGCCTGGCCGCAGGGGTTAGCCTCCGTGCGGGGGGCGCGGCGGGAACCGGCGCCGTCCTTGCCCCTGCGGGGAGAAAGGGTCACGCTAGTCTCTGAGGTGCAGGGCTGCCCTGAGGGCGCTGGTGCTGGGACACCAGCGGGTGCAGCCACCGTCACCTGAGGTGGCATTTCTGCCCCGTCACAGCCTGGTCTGCTTGATTACTGTTTTTTAAACAAAACCACCAGTTGTAAATTCACCATGGAATGGTGAATTTCAATGTTTTCCACACCTGGAGGAAGAACTCCTTTTCTGAGAGGGAAATGTGTGATCTGTATTCCAAATCTTGTCAAGAGGATGTCTGTGCGCTGTAACGGGTGGCTGGGCAGCTGGTGTCTCCAGGTGTGTTTCCACTGGGTGTCTGCTTAGTCCTCTGCTTTCATGGTGCACTTCTCTTGGCAGGTTCGGTTGGTGAAAACGTAATACTCAGTTTTTGCCAAAGGAAAGGATGCAATTAAGTCTTCTACTTAAGGAAAAGCTTCAGCCAGTTAAGGAAAACCTTCTGTAAGGAAATGTAAGGAATAAGCACATCATTACAGAAAACGTGCTGAAGGATTGAACTGACACTGTCTGTCAAGCTTTGGCTTGTAATAGCATCACTTCTTCATTGACATGGGATTAATGGTTTCAGACAAAGTTCAAAGTTAAATCTACTGTCCATGTTAGAGTAAGATGTCTCAACACTTGTTTCTCAAATCATGGAGCAAGCTTGCCATCTGTGACCAACAACTTGTAAGCAATAAAGTCCTCTTTTAAAATACAGACATTGATTTCACCAGGAAAAATTTTTCCAAAGCAACAGGAGGCTTAATTCAAGTCCATTTGGGTTTTGGTTAATAAACTGGAGGCACCTTAAGTGTCAGAGAACAGTTCAAACAGCCTAATGCCAAGTACCATCCTAACTCTGAAGTATAGCAGAAGTCAATTGAAACCTTCATGTTGGGCAACCAAACACAAACCTCTACCTGTATCTTGTTGAGCTGAGTGACATCCTGAGCTTTGCTAGGTTTTGGACAAAGACTGGAAGAGGCTTAAACTCCACCCAGCCATGTAGCTGCATTCAACCTGTGTATAGCGCACTTGGGTAAAACTGCAAAGCTGATGGGTAACAAAGTGCGAGGAACACAGCTGTCAACTCTTTTCTTGCACAATAGCCTGCTGACTGTTGTACTTGCCCAGGAAGTAATGAACATTCCCCACCTCCCAGGAGGTACGGGTAACAGGTTCAACATAAGATCATCTTCCATTCTCACTGATGCCACTGTGCTACAAATGTTGGAATAGTAGAGTAACAGCAACTTAACTTTGCATCTTGGTCATTTACTGTGAACATTGGTAACCTCGGTACCAATATCATTTTATGGAGTGATCAAAAATAAGTAAGAGAAAAGCAACCTGCAAATCATAAACTCAGCAGTGGGAATTCAGAAACTTTTGGTTGTTTTTCAAGTGACTGAAGAAGTTATGACGACTTATTCTATCTTAAATGCATTTTCATAACTTTTATGTTCCACTCTTAAGAAAAACCAGAAAAAAAAGAGGCGGTGTTGCGTGCGTGTGTGCATCTCAGTAACTTAGTTGACTTTGTAACTCGTTTGTGGGTGGAAGACCCTAATCTGTATGTTGTTGTGTTTAACTCATCATGTAGTTTATAATGTAACCAATTAGTGATGTGGGCAAGGAAAGGCACCCAAACTTTGGCTAGTCAGGTAACCGGTCATGTGCAGTGTCTCTGGTACGGTTAAAAGTTGCCAGCTCAGATCAGTAGTTCCACCTGGCCTAGGAGAAGGTGCCTTCAGGAAGGTACTTGCAGAGGGGAGTCCTTTCAGCCAGTGACTGGCCATTGTGTATGAGAACTTCAGATCAAGGTATTAAAGATCCCAGTAAAGTTCTCTTTACAACCCACTGCTACAGTTTTTCATCCAACAGGATAAACTGGAACTAAGATCCAATTTGAGTTTCATTTTGTTAATGAAGAACAAGAAGATGATGTTGCCTGATTTTGAAAAATTGAATATTCCTCCATTAAATGTGAGTGATAGTTGGAATCTATAAAGAACCTTATAACAAAACTTACTGAATAAAAATGTTGGGGCAAAAACTGGATAAACTTCCTTTTTGTCATACATAGAGAGTAGAATATTCAATGAAAATAAAAGATTTTTAAAACAATAAGTAATTTTTCACACGATCCATAATTGGCTTCTATCCAGTGAACATGGAAATTGACAGCTAAACCACATACAGTGTTAAGAAGTGCATGGTGCTCTTCCATATAACAAAGATGAAAATCCTTTTGATGCATTTTATGTAAATCCTAGGCACAAAATACATTATTAAGGGAGGATTTTTTAGTTTAGCTTTTGTTCTCTGGCTAATGTTCTCAACATAACCAGCAGACTTTGAAACAGCATCTTTATTTATTCATTGCCTTTTAGACGATATGGAACTGGTAGGATGTTTTGAACTGAGACTTTTGTTACAACTTGATGATCAAATTATTTTTTAATTGTTTCTCTATTGCAGTTAATGGTCTTGAGAAATCAAAATTCAGAACAATTTCTCTTAGTTACTAGACTGTGCTTTGAAAATGCATAATGAAGTATTCTAGCAAGGGAGGTGGTTTTTGGTAGAGGATATTGAAGCGTTATCTGAAATAGTTGTGATAGTAGGTTTAGTGTCCACTGAGAGGATTTGTTCCGCCAAAGGTCTGGTAGTAACACCTGCTGAGATTCCTTGCCATCTGTTTGTACATCTGAGAGCTGTAAGATTTTATTAGTAAAACTTTTCCTCATACACTGTGACCACTGACATTTTTTTCTGTATTTGGGATGCATTGTGGATGAAGTACCTGGCTTCACAGTAGTTTTTCCTAGGAGAAAATTGTTCTAAGTGGGAGTGAATTAATGCTGTGTTGCTTCACTGGGCAGATGAAGGTAAAGTGCACAAACTCTGAAGGATCTCACATGTAATTTGTGCTAATCAATCAGTGTCACAAATCACAGCCATAAAGTATTTCACTGCAAATACAGATATTCCAGCATTCCTTAATACATCACTCCTAGTTTATCTTATTGATTTGATGTGTCTTCATCTAATGTTCTCAATGAAAGCATCCCGTGATGAACTGTACATTCATAAACTCCAGATTAAACAAATGTTAGATACAGAAGTCTGAGAGCAATTCAGACTGTTTCAGGCACATTAAGACTCCTTTGTTGGAGTCTCTGCATCCTTGATGGCCAGATGGGTAGAACACTCATGAAGGAAGCAGAAGACCTTGATTTCTAAATCCTAAACTACGAGTTAGAGACCACTTTTGTTAAGCACAAGGCACAGTTCAGTCAGGAATGCAAGAGCTGGAGGGCTAAAAAGAGATTAACAAAGCCAGGCTGATTCTATTGAGAATGTGATTAACTTGGGGAAGGGAAAAACAATACTGAGTTCTGGTTGCAATTCCCAGTGCTGTTTGTTTATTTATATCTGATGATGCTTAAATGGGATATGAATAAACAAGTCTTTATAGCACAGCAATGTTGACTTTCAGATAAAGGTGGGATCACTCAAGACAACTCCAAGTTCTTTTTTCTTGGGTCAGTCACCGAGAAAAAGAACATTAAAAGTTTTCTATGCACTACAAATGAAACAGTGTTCCTCTCATGCTCTTTTATAACCCAATACAACTTGTTTAAAATATTCACAGTTTTAAAACTGTGTATATCTATATGCCTCCTGGTTTTGATGGAATCTTAAATTCAGTTATATTTGCATCAAATCTACATTTACATAACTGCAATATTTACATTATCCTTATACTTTAGCCTTGACAGTATCTTATGGAAAGTCCCTGGGCTAGAATAATCTGAATCTTAGTCAATGTGTATTCCAGACTACCAAACAACTGCATCTTCATGAACTGTTCCCCAATTAACACAAAGCTTCATTACACTTTTGGGATAAAAATAAACTGCTATGTGTATTATCTTACCCATAATTCATTTATTTACAAAGTTAGTAAAACTCATAATTAATTAGAAGTCTCATGTCTAATTCCCTTCTGTGCTTTCTGGTGCACTACTATAGAGTTTAGCAGAGGGAACAATTTGCAATGCATCTCTCCTCTAGGAGATCCTTGTCATCATTTGATCACAGATTCAACCTATTCTTTTTTTTCCCTTTATACCCTTCAGCTTTGATTCCTGGTTGCACAGTCACACAGCTTCACATGCAGTCAGGAAAAATCTTCTGCCCTAGAAGTATTTAGCTAGTGATTACAGCACTTCTGTGGAAAGCATGGGCTTCATCCTTTCCTTTAAAGTCAAGATGTAGCAAATGATGGCAGAATAACTGTGAGGGAAATTACTCATGCCTGATGGAGCAGACCAGGAGAAATCCAGGCTAACTGCATCAGTATCATAAATGAGCCATCAAAGTTGAAACTTTTTATCATCCCACCTAGAAATCTACTCGAGAATCAGAAGGACTTCTTTTATAGTTGTCCCTCTCAATGTACATAATCCTTTGACATGCTTAATGTTCCTTGATTACATGTGCTGTTTCTCCCTTTTGTTGATTGGCAGTGATATTGTTGTGCTAGAAGAGGTTTAAAGTTTTCGTAATTCACTCCCTTCTTGTAGCCAGCTAAGATCAAGGTCTTTGACTGTCCTCTCTTTGATTCTCGGAAGTTCAGTTTATTTAACCCTATTGTTTTCACCCCTTTAAAAAAAAATTTGTTTTCACTTAGATTTCCTGTAGATGTCTCATATGGTTTTATGGCACCCCTTCCTGTCCGGCTGCACTAGCCATCCCTGCAATCAGTGAGATACAGTATTCTTAAAGAGCTGCCTCAAACAGCTATCTGATTCCTTACATATATGCCAAGGAAAAGCATAGGTATATACATATAACCCAGACGAATGCTGTTGATGCTCAAAGGTGATATATATTTTTATTGTGGTTTTTCCCTGTTAGTCCTACAAGGTTTTTAACTTCATTTGCTATTGTTTTATTTTACATGATTTTAACAGACTAATAATACAAAATCAGTCCTGGTGTTGCCTGACTCTGCTGAAGAATACTTGCAGAGGATGTGAAAAGGCACCAAACCTTCCCCTGAAGTGCCTGTTACTGGGGCTATGTAAATAGGGATTAGTAAATAATAAGTGTACGAGAGTATCCCTTTTGAAGAGAACCAAAAATGCTCCTTTGCTCTGTGGCTGCCTAACTTTTTCTCACTTACGTGTCATAATTCCACTTACTCAGCTTGGGCCTGAGATGCCCAGTGCAGTCTCTCTGGGAACTCTGGCTAAGACTCTTAGGCACTTCTCTGGTAATATGAGCAGAGTGACAGTTTTTCAAAAGTCTGTAAGTTGACTGGCAGTGGGCAGACATAAAGATCAACAGTATAGCAAATTTCAAAAACCCTGCACTAAAGCATTAAGATAGTGGAAGTTCTCAAATCGTTGTCAGACTGTTTAAAAAAAGACAAAACCACATAGTTCTGCTTAGCCTTGTCAGTGGAATGACGATTTTTATTATTCAGTCTTAGGCAGCAAATTTTGAGACCAAGCAGTTAGTATTTCCAATTTAAAAGAGAAACAAAACGTGGATGTTATAAATGAGAAAACATCAGACAATAATATTGTAGCAGTGGGAAGTGCTGCCTTTACCACATCATTACAGAGCCAGGAGCTTCCCTAATCCCAGCAGCTTCTGTCTCCCTTTTGCTTCCACTGAGCTGGAAAGTTGTGTTTTCCTAGTGCAGTGCTTTAGACAGGCTCCAGGACCATGCAAGAACTATTAAGTGACCAAATGAGGAACAGAGGGGAGTGTGCGAGGGGCGAGGACTGGCTGTCTCTTTGGGGTTTCTCTTTGATATGAACTAGCATGGACAAGTAGAACATATCCTTATGGGAGGACCTCGAAGAAAGATGAAGTTCAGTTCCCTTATCACATGGAAAGTGTCCCAAATAGCATCTATGTCTTAATTCTTTCCACTCTTGCAATTATTTCTGTCTCCAGTCAGGGATCTTGGACTAAAATTGTTTTACAAGAGTCCAGGCTTCCTGGCTAGAGACAGAAACAGTAAGCTGCAGAGGAGAGGAAATGTAGGAACAAAGATGAGCTCTTTCAAACTATGTTCAGAAACACAGAACATCTAAACTCATGGATCCCATTCCCTGGTGATTCCACAGGATGTCACTTATCTTACATGAGTGAAGGCAACTCACTTGAATTCAGGGACAGCATAAGAGATCCAAAATTGTAATACAAATCCCCAGATTTATTCAACTGCTTAAGAGACATAAAATCATATTCCTTATTCTCTCATCTTTCTTTGTATTTAACTATCTGTGCTCACTCACAGTGCCAAGGACCTGTCATCATTTTTTTGTTCTGTTAACAAATTCCTAAAGGAAGGAGCCAGAGTTGATTTTAGGTCCCCATGTTCTTGGCAGACGTGTTAAACATTAGGTTAGTAAATGCTGTCAAAAGAACACAAGCATAGTAACTTTTACCCTTCCTTTAAAATGATAAGAATCCCTAACTCCTGACATTTATTTTTTTTTTCAAATAGCCAGCTTAGGTATTCCACTCCAGAAATGTCCAGGCAGCTCTTTCCTGCAACCCTGACTTAGATGCATACTTTGTGGCAAGGCAAGAGTCTCAGGAACCTTCAGATTAGCTCTTTTGCTGAGCAATACAACAATGTGATAACTGTTCTGCAGTCCAGTCTGAGGCACTCAGGCTCCTTTGCACTGTTAAGCACACAATGTATAAATTTTGGAGAAAAGGCAGGCATATAAAAGTTAGCCATACCAAGGTTGGATGTAAACAGGATTTCTGTGGAACAGATTAACAAAATTACACAGGAGCACAAATTGCTCACGATTTAATTTAAATGCATCTCTATCATATAAGTACTCTTGAAAATCTTTTCAAAATTGCCAAAGTCCCAGGCAATATAACAGATGTAGTTTTATTGCAACATTTCTGAAAATTAAAATGTTATGTACCATAAGGTTATAGTGTTGTTTCTTAAGGTGTTATCCTGATCTTCATTTTGATTTCTGTAAATTCATAGAAATTTGTGTGACTTCATACATTAATTTGTATGTATAATCAACTGAGTTCAAGATCTTTAGTTTTTTAAACATCCTTTCACACACATGCCATCAGAAAGAGGGTGTTCTTTCTTTTCTTTCTCTGCTCTTGCTAGTGTTGTTTGTGGTTTTTTTAATTCCTTTTTTATTTTCCTCCTCAAAAGCAGTTTGTCTTCTGGACCTCAGTTTATTGTTATCTCCGGTGAAGACTTCTCTGCTATCTTGCAGGCAAATCTGTACACTCAACCTTCATTCTTCAGGAAGCTGTAGCCTGTCAAATATGCACAAAGATCTTCTCTCTCCATCCCATACAAAAAAAAAAAAAAATCCTTCTTCCTTCCATCAGTAGAAGGTGAATGAATGCAACCTCCACTGCTTTCACAGGGTGAATACTTCTCTGGGGAGGGGAGAAGGGCACCACAGAAGTTGCTGCTGTCACCAAGGTAAGGGGAAAAGGGGCAGAGCAGCAGACACTGGGCCTGCTTTGGGCTGCAAATGCAGGAAGGAGTGTTTAGGTGTTTGGAAAGTGTTTGCTATTCAGCTAGCCTTTCCCATTTCCTCTGAGAAAGAAGAGCAGGCATATGGAAAAGTACTGCATGGTAGGTTGAGTTTGTGGGCTGTCTGTTGAGTTACGTTGATCAGAAACAGTAAAACTAGTGTGTGTGCTTGATTTGCTAAGGTTTGTAAAATGCTTTGAAATCCTGACACACAAGATTTCCTTGTTAATATCCACTAGGTAATGGTAAATTATGAATGGATGTGAATAATAGGGTTCTACTGCAAAAGCAGGCCTAATAGAAGCAGTAGCTGGTATCTCCAATGTCATGGCACAGCTGTCAGGTGGTAAAATTTGTATGCAATACAGTACCTCATTTCAGTAGTGTACTCGTAAATCAAGATTTTCCATTTAAAGGAATTTGTTTGCATTATATTTTGCAAGTGAATCGATAAGCAATCACTGCTTACTGTTTTTACAGTTTGATTTTTTTTTTTTAATTCCACTGCTACATTTCTTGGAAGAGTTTCAGACGACAGATGGTGAATGTTTTTCAGTTCTTTGTTGCACTCTTCACAGTCTAGCTCTTTGGCCTTCATTGTAGAAGCAGAATAACTATTTTGTGAGCAGAAAAACAGCACCAGGAGTTTTAGGTACGTGATTCAAAGATAAGTAGAACTGTTCAAATATTTTGTATAACTAGGCACTATTATTATTTATTCAGATTTTGGTAGCAGGAGACTTTGTCTTGTACCAACCTAACAAAAATCAGTCCCTTGTGAAAAAGAGATGAAAGACAAAAGATCCACCAAAGAGATGGCTGCTGACAGGTGAGACCAGGAAACAATGAGGCAGTGGTCACAGCACACTAACATGATGGTGTCCAGTCTTTTAACAAATATTATGCAAAAGAACTTTGAGAAGGGACTTGTAGCTATTGAAGTGGTTCCAGATAGGCACAAAGATTTCCTCTCCAGCGTGCAGGGCAGCTGGAGCATAACAAGCAAGGTGCTTCTTTGAAATCTCAACAAGGGAGTGCTGTAGGCTGCTATCACTCACAAGCAGATGTAGATATCCACATTTTGATAGGAACTATGAGAAAGCTGTCTAGAAAACGGCATTAGCAGCATTAGGTAGGTTCTGATGGAGGAGAAATCCATGAAGAATGGTCACGTAGTGTCACAAAAAATATTCTTTTGGAGGAATGTGATCAAGAAAAGTCAGGATCAAGATTAGGAAAAGAAACCTCAGAGGAAAATGTATGCTGTTGTCTTACACTACAGGTTTAGCTGTGATGCTCTCTGGAAGAGGATACACATCAGAAGTAGTCTTAAAGAAAGAACATTGCAATTCTTATAAATAATAGTTTATATAGATAAAGAAGGCATCTGATATGAGGTTGTATGCTGTTAGATGAGAATGTGATATTGATTACAGTAGTGCAAAGGGTAGAAGGCAAAGAGTTTGACGGAAAGACGAAGAATCTTGGTCAACTTGACCCAACAGTCCAGGAAATACTAGAGAAATATCAAGTGTGGTTTAAACTGTGTAATGTGAAATAATGATGAATGAGCTCCATACTGAAGCTTCCTGTGCTACAAATAATTATTTAAAATCAGTTAAAGAGGGGCATTTCCAAAACACCTAAGATATTGAGGAGAACCATTACTGTCAAATTGTCATCTCCTAAGAGCTCTGGAATGTCTCCTCTAACTATTAAAAATAATCACTAGTCGTGAAACAAATGCCAAAGGCCTAATTTTACATACCTGTTTCAAGCCAAGCTCACAGACATCGGGTTGATTAAGTCAGTAGAAAAGTGCCCAATAACATTTTGGTATAATAACTATTGTTATTAAAAGCCAAAGTGTGTATTTTTAATTGCCTCTTTCAGTATTCTTTAAATAAGAGTTTTTACTTGAAATTAATGTGATAAATAATGTTATATTAAGCTAAATTAACTAGCATCTCTTAGCTATGGATGTACTGGAAGAGAAGTTCTGAGTACGTGTTCCGTCTCAGTGCTATAATTCAGACCAGTACCAGAATGGAACTGGAATGGATTACATGGAACTGGCCCATTGCTGAATGTGTCCTGCATAGATATGTGAGTCTGCACTAGTAAACTGATCTGCAGAGTCAGGACTTAAAACCAGCACATCTTAGAGGCCATTCTTGTTAAAGACTGAATGACACCACCTCCTGAATATGCTGCTTTTGTGATTTTAACCATCCACAGTAGAGTGCATGACTGTTCATAGGAGTGCTTTTGTAACTCTTCAGTTAATGAGAGTTGAAAATGTTTTTAGAATTGGATAGTAACAGCTTGCCAGACAATTAGTGAATGTCAGGTTCACAATTAATGTATTGTATTTCTAGAACATCTGATATTTAATGTTTGTCACCTATGTCTGCTCCAAAGGGAAAGGTAATTTATGTTGACAAAAGAAAAGAATAGAAAAAAAAGGAAAGCTAGGCTACAAGTAACTATGTTTTCTTAGATGGAATTGTATGTCACTATGTGTATTGGGATATTGTATTTTACCAACATACTGAGGCAAACAGAAGCACACTAGAAGTTTGTTGCTTTCATGCCTAAATAAATGTAGTAGCTCCTGAATTAAAAAAAAAACATTCATCCAAGAGGCACCTCTTCTTCTCAGGGGAATGGGTTGTGAGCAGCCCTGAAGAGAACGACTTGGGGATACTGCTGGATGAAAAACTGGGCATGAGCCAGCAATGTGTGCTTGCAGCCCAGAAAGCCAACAGTATCCTGGGCTGTATCAAAAGAAGTGTGACCAGCAGGTTGAGGGAGGTGATTCTGCCCCTTTGCTCCACTCTGGTGAGAACCCACCCGGAGTACTGCATCCAGTTCTGGAATTCTCACTACAAGAAAAACATGGACCTGGTGGAGCAAGTCCAGAGCAAGGGACACATAAATTATCTGAAGGATGGAACATTTCTCCTGTGAGGATGGGCTGAGAGATTTGGGGTTGTTTAGCACGGAGAAGAGAAGGCTGAAGAGAGACTTTATGGTGGCCTTTCAGTACTTAAAGGGGGATTATAAGAAAGATAGGGACAGACTTTTTAATAGGGCCTGTAGTGGTAGGACATGGGGTAATGGTTTTAGACAAAAAGAGGATAGATTCAGACTAGATATGAGGAATACATTTTTTATGATGAGGGTGGTGAAACATTGGAACAGGTTGCTCAGAGACACTGTAGATGCCCCATCCCTGGAAACATTCAAGGTCAGGTTGGATGGGGCTCTGAGCAGCCTTGTAGGGGCGCTTTGTGCTGGAGTAGAGATTTAGCTGTGATACTAACTTTAGGCTTCGTAATTATAAGATTGATAAAGGATCCTGGGAAAGAAGAAAAGCAACCAGATGTGCAGAGGCATCCAATTATACAGGGCGTGAGAAAGATAAGGAGAAACTGAGAGAAATTAATTAGCACAACTAACTTATTTTAGGGGTTGTGTTGACATAGCCTTGAAAGTTACGTTCCCAGGATTGAAAGTAGCCAATAGTGATTTTGTTGTTAAGAATTTAAAATTATTGTATCCAATCCGTAGTGGCCAAATCTGAAAGAGCTCTGTATAAAAGCATGTGTGCAACACATAATAAATGGCTTACACTTTCATCATAATTGGCTTGTCTGCGTGGTGTCCAAGAACTTCGCGCACTGACTGCTAAGGCCTCCTCGCGCCGACTACAGAGAACTCCGCTGGTCGACTACACAGCCTGATCTAGTTGAAGATGTCCCTGCTCATTGCAGGGAGGGTTGACTAGATCACCTTTAAAGGTCCCTTCCAACCCAAACCATTCCATGATTCTGTGATTCTATGAACAGAATACTTGCTGGTGATCAGTAATGGTGCTGCTCAGAACTCCAAAGGGATGGAAATGCAGGAAGACAGAAATCCTACCTCCTGTCCACACCAGTATCTGGACTAGACTTAGTGCCTGTACCGGGGGTGGATTTCTGAGGGTGGATGTTGAAGGGGAAAATCTTTCCTCCCATCCATCCTCGGTTATGTGACAGAGAAGGCTGTGCAGCCCCTGCCCATACTACATCTGCATCCATGCTGTACTAACAGTCACACAGCAGTAACAGCAAAAAGCTTAAGAATCCCTGGGAGTCATTGTAACAGAGTAAATATGGTCGTGAAAATCTGTGCCATTCACATTGCAGGTCAACATGTACGGGCTGTAGCACCTAACTTCTTCACAAGTAAAAGACAGCTGATGGTGTATTTGCAAATGACAGATTTTTTTTCTGCATAAATACATCATCTGACATTTATGCCAAATATATTACATACTCATGTCAAGAGAATAGAGCCCATCTGTACTGCAGAGATGTAATTAGCATTAATTAATATGTTCACATTGTCTGTTGTTCGTATATTTTGCCCTGAAGTCATAAATGTGGCATGGCATTTAGTAAGGCAGTATTCATGAGCCTGCATCTGAATTCCAAACATTTGGATTTTGTGATGCTTTTAGTGCCCCTTGTTATTAACTGTTTCTTAGCATTTATGGAAAGGGAGTTCTGTTCATTGCAGTGTTTGAGAAATTGCTGTTCTTTGCAAGATATTGTTATAGGCAAACAAGTTTGTTCAGCAATTGATACTGTAGCATAAAAGGAGACTGTCACAATTATCTCGTGGCACAGACACAGTAAAGAAGAAACTTGTATTTCACAATCAGGAAATAATTAACAGCAAATGTTTGAGTAGGTTGTTAACAAGCTAGATCCAAATTTGTTCGTCCAAGCCATGTGGTAAACAACATATATATATGAATTGAAAAGATACTGCAAGTGATTCAAGAACAAATGCATATTGCATATTATCTATAATAGCACAGTTTTTACCAATTCTGGTTCAGCAGAGATCCTCAAACCAGTGAACCCACTTCTATGCCCTACTCATGACCAATGTGCATTTGTGCAAAAGGTGCTCCTCTTCTTACCAAAAAACTGTATAGGCCTTTTTTTCTGTCACTGCAAAACCTCGCTTCTGGTTCTAGCAATTCTGACTATTGGTGCATAAAAAGACATACAAAGTACTTTGGACTGAATTTCTTTGGTGGAAGTCCTTCAAGTGACTATTAATACTCTTTAACAAGTCATGCTATATGGAGCTGTATATGCTTTCTGTGTAATTTTCTATAGCATTTCCTCCCATCCCTCCGTTTCTGAGGGCTTCTTCTCACCAGTTTACTTTTAGCTGTAATCAATTTTTTTCCCTTCGTTTGGTGCTGCTGCAAATATGAACAATAATAGCTGAAATTGCTGAATAAGCATTTAAGTGAATATCTTTCACAGAATTACTGGCGAATTGCCCAGATAACTGGAAGTACCTGGGCTAGCTACCTTTACAGTAGTTAGTATTTCTACAGTGAAAGTGGCATCCACAGATCCAGCAGAAACCATGGAGACAAGAATGGGTTAACTAGTATTTTAAGCTGTCCAGATTTTTAAAAGCCACAAACACGATTCAGCCTCTAGAAACAATATGGCCCTGCTCTAGCAGTGACAAATTTACCCTTGGATGAATCAGAGGCAATTTTGTCACATTTTAATTGTATGCCTTTTAATACACAGCTTGTTTATTTCTCATGCTTTCAGATGCACAGCTTACTTTATTGTAAGCAGCTGCCAGAAGTGTGATTTGCTGCAGTTTTATATACATAAAACCATTCTTCACTTATTCATTAGTGCCATAACCTTGATGGGATTTGGCTGAAGCTTTTGAAGGTTCCTAATGCTCATTTAAGGTGCGACCCCATGCACCCTTTTCTTGGCAGCAGTGTGGCCTTAGGGAATCATCTTCACTAGCATTAGACGTTTATTTTCTGCAGTCTTAGTTGTGCTGGCACAGTGGTTTGTAAGACTGCATGGAAAAATGGACCAGTTCACTGATGCTACTGAAATACAGTTTGGCGAGAAGAATGGCTATTCAATGCACTGATGCTGGTTTACTGTAAGAATCCAAAACAAGGGTCACACAACATGAGTGAAGAACCAACAGAGGGTGGAAAATCATTACATGGATGTACTGTAGAGGAACAGGTGCATAGTAAGTCCATGCAGATACACATACTGAGGTTGTACCAGCAGAGGCTAGCTTAATCCAACCACTAAGATTTTGAGCTGCTAATCAAGTCGCTCTTTGGAGCTGTATCATCACAAAGTGTGGTCACTCGCACTTTAGCAAGGCTGGTGTAGGTCCCTGCTTTTTAGTCAGAGTAGGTAAGCTGCCTGGAAGAAAGTTACCTCAAATTTATCAGAACTGACTGTTTCAGTAAAGATAAACCTTAAAACAAACCTTCTGAAGTGGGCCATAGGAAATGCATCACTTGATTTTTCACTTGTCTTTTCATTTGTGGTACAATATCACATTTAGAGAGTAACACGACTTTTTGCAAATCAAACAAAACAGAGGGGAAAGATATGGAGACAAGTTGCACCTTCAGTGCAGCCAACACTTTTTTGTATTGGAAAAGGAATCTGCATCCTCTTAGCAGCACCTTTGTCAGCATCCTCAGAGTTTAAACAGGTAAAAGTCCTTCTTAAAAAGGAATAAAACTGTATTTTTCATCTGGCTTCAACAGAGTCCACATAGACAAGGACAGTTCAAGCCACTGGACTGGGGAAACACCTGTGGCATAATTTTATTGGTGTAATATAGCTAAGAGAAGAGTGATATCTCCTGCAAGAACTTTGTTAGCCTAGCTGCTCAGGCACAGCAATCAGTTCATTATTTGCCTCTTTGTGCACAGTTGTGATTCTGTCTTGCATTGATATGGGGATATCAGTGCCTGCAGAATTAACATTTGAGGATATTAGTAGCAAGCTACATACTGGGTATATGCAGACCCTATATACACAGAGCTTGAGAGTTTTTGCCATTTCAGTTTAAATTTCTGTTCAGTAATTTTGTTCATGCCAAGTTGGAATTATTACATTCAACAGATTTCTGAGTTCTCCAACAAGAAGTAAGAACTGAGTAATTTTCTGAAAGTATTAAAACCACAGGGTTCTCACAATATTCAGATCATTAAAAATGAACTGAATGGATTTCCTTTTAACTTTGGAGAAATGTTCACATCTGAGAGAACAAACCTAAGAATTTTCAGCTCATATGCTCAATTTCTGGAAAAAATAAATTGCTGAAAATAAAAGAGTAAAAATCTAGAATGCCTTAATTTAAAGGTCTGTAACTGCAACACAAATATCACAATAAATCACATGCAGAAGATAAATTGTTGCATATCAGCTATTTTAAGTAGGCCTGTTTCAGGAAAAGATGTGTAAGCTCGTACATTACTTGAAGCTTATGACTGGATCCTACTCAAGTTAGACTACTAATTTTTGCATATGCAAATGTACATAAGCTACTGGAGTAGTCATTATCTGAAATTATATAAAATAATCACCTGTTAGTTGCATATCCAGTTAGTTGCATTTCTACAGTAGAACAAAGAAATAACAATGTAAATGACAGAAAATGCATAATAAAATTTTAAGTACATCCATATGCGAGATGTTTACCAAAACACCTTCAAGTTTCTGTCTTGAAAATCAACTAACAGGCAAAGATGTTTGCAAATGGGGTTTTTCTTTCTCTTACACTGTAGAAGGCTCATACTGGAAATGACATTCAATCTTTACTTCTTATCAGTAGTAAAAAATATCTGCTATACAGGAAATTACTTGTTCAAGGAGTTTTCAGAGATTTGTTTGATACCTTTAGTGCAGAAACAACAAAAGCCAGCAATTTCTCTGCCAGTGAGGATGAGTAATTTTTCGTGTGTTCTTTTAACATTATCTCTCAGAATCAAAATCTACAGGAGTAATATAATAGGCCTAGACTTCAATATTAGGCATCAGACCTCCTTGGAAAAGATGCTTGAAAAAATACTAATAAAAAAAAGAAAAACAATAAAAGTTTTTGCCTGTAAGTATGCCTTTTCCCCCTACATTTTTAAGACATTTTCAAGACCTTTTCAGGAAGGAAGTGGAGATTTTGCTTCCCAAAGGAAAAGCCTAGCTTGACAATTGTCCAGGGTCGTTGGTGGTTTTTTTTCATTAAACAGAAAACAGAACTGGTGAGGGAAGCATACAAGCATCATGTCATTTGAGTGTAAATATCTGCTGCCCCTCTGTGGCTGTTTTTAGAGTCTCTTGAGGTTTTCAAACAAGTGTAGTCAATATTGGATTAAATTTACCTGATATGAAGAATTACCACAACATCTATGTATGATTTGAATCCTATTTAATCTCTCAAAACTGAGTCTAGATCATAAAACAGTTAATGTAAAATGAACAGGTCAGGTGTAAAAGACATCATAGCAGTAAGCAGAAGTGGCAAGAAGCAGAAGTTGTGACATCCTAAAGATAAAAATGAGCCTCTAAAATCTAGGGAGAAGTAATATTGTTTGGTTTTGCAAAAGTGCCTGCAAATTTCCAACCAGTTTGTATTTCACATCTAAAGGAGAANGGGAGCTCGGTGAAGGTTATCAGCCACCTTCTCAGCACAAATCCAAAACATAGCCTTTCACTAGCTAATATGAAGAAAGTTAACTCTGTCCCAACCGAAACCAGGACAAATATATAACCACAGTTTGAGGGATTTATTTAGACCCTGGTATTTGCTGGGTTGGAGTAGGGATATTAACACAGACCTCTCTGCTAGCCTGATTTGTGGGAGGAGGAGGAGTGGAGGAGCCAAACTGTCAGCAAGGTGTGCAAGGGAGAACATGGATGGGTCGGGATGGCTCCTGCCAATTGCTTCAATGGAGGGAAGAATCTGGAATCCAGACAACCCTTGAGACAAGCAAAAGGAGACAAAGTTAGTCCTGGGAGGTACCCGAGAAGTATTCTGCATGTTACCTTGTAATATGCTTCCACAGTAACTTCTGGTTTATTACTTTCATCTATTAAAAAATCTCTCCCAATTACTCATAGTCCACCCTATGAGGCTCTGAGTTCCTTCAATGTTTTCTGAATATAATGAGAATCAAAAATGTTTTCCATTGTGGAAGAAAGGACCTAGAGTTCGAGACAATCCACTGTTTCTGACTAGAAGCAGCCTGGTTTTCCCTATTAAAACTTGCAATGTGCAGAACACAGGCAATACTAGACACATGACTCCAGGCCAGCTGGCCACATTTTTGTGCATATCCATGCAGAAATCAAACTCATTCTGTGGTGGGAGCCAAAAGGACATTTTCTGTTAGAGTCCCTGAATCAGGACTATGAAGTTAAGCATGATTTGAAATTTATGGAGCATAAACTCTTAGACTTGGGATTGCCTGGAACCAGGTCTTGATGTATTCCATGGCTGCTGCTGTTGTCTAGGAAAATGCCTTTAGCGTGTTTTAAATTTTATTCA
The DNA here is from genome assembly GCA_013400615.1 of Syrrhaptes paradoxus. Taxonomy (NCBI): domain Eukaryota; kingdom Metazoa; phylum Chordata; class Aves; order Pterocliformes; family Pteroclidae; genus Syrrhaptes; species Syrrhaptes paradoxus. The sequence continues at coordinate 102,880 of VZTO01015282.1, forward strand.
TTAAAGGCTATTCCTAGTACTGTTTTACTGGAAAGCTGCTTTACTTTACTGATTTTAGCTGTGAAAAGTCCAAAAGGTCTATCCTCAGCAATAGTCTTGTGAGTTACTAGCACCTCACATCCCAGGAATATCTGTACATATTTCTGTCTACTTTTTAAGACCAGAATAAGATAGAAATGCTATTCTCAAAAAGCTTTGTGTGAAAAAGAAGCATGCATATAAATTAGAAAGCTCTGTATTTTTCTTCTGTGCAAGTGGAACAGTAATATTTTGAATGATAGATATTATAGCTCCCTTCAGGTTCTTCAAAATCACGTAATGTGTTTTTGTGCTGAATCCTGGTGGGTTTATGTTTATTTCTCATATTTAGCTTCCCAGCTGAATGTGAGGCAGCCATACATATAAAAGCAACACGTATTTTTATGAGAGCCACACAGTTCTTTTAAGACCATTTGCTGATTTGCTGCTGTATTTCTGTAAAACATGCAGCTCCTAAAGATGTTTATCATGTGATGTGTCACAGACAGGATAGATTTCACAGCTGGGTTCCTAGTCTAGGAGGGCTCCTGATCAACATCCAGGTAAGAAAGTTTTCATAAAACCTTGGTTCTTGGATTGTGTTATTTTTAGTTTCTTAAATATGTCTACATCATATTAAAAGGCACTACTGCAATAGATTTACAGAAATAAATCCCACACACTATCTGAATTGCTATCCCATATCCTGAATATGAAGATAAATTTCTTTAATTTGTTTAAAGTATACGAGACATTCCCATCATTAAGTTCCATTTCCTCTTACATTATGGAACATCTTTTTTTAAAAAAACTGGGGTGCTGATAGCTTTAGAGAGCACATTTGTAACTGAAGTCACCACAGCGAAGATATTCTGTATCCTGTGGGCTTTAGCGATGTAGGGCTGGATGATGCATTCCTGAATTAAAGCAGAAAAAGGGGCCAGTAGGGAAACAGCAGGAACTATTAAATGCCAATAAACATCTATATTCATTCTGAGTACTTTTCAGACACATGCACAGACTACATCTGTAGTATACACAGCAGTGAGCATGTGTCTTGTCCTCCTGGTTATTTACACGACACCGCAAAAGACAGAGCTACAGCACCAGCTGACTGTGTTGACACAAGCGATCACTCTTTTACCTCACTGGTACTGATGATAAGCCTTACAAATCTAGGGAGTGTGATGCCTCTCAAGAGCCCAACCTGTTTCTCAAACCTGAGTGACCAAGGAGATTCTGTGTTATTATCCAGTCTCAGAAAGGTGGGGTGGGACCTCCTCAATAACTCCCCAGACTCTTCTTCAAGAACAGCTTTGTTCAATAAAAAAAAGTTTAGTTCTTTGAATATGCTCTCTTCCAAAGGACAAATGTGGGTTTTAAAAATTGGTTTTCAGTAATATTCATTGGCTTAACAGTTTATTAAACTTTAAAACCACTTGCAGGGTAAATCCCAAACTAAATGTCTTGGCTTGGAAAGTTACAGACTAAGGGGCAGATACACCACGTGTGCAATTAAGCCCAGTTTCATTAGCTTCAGTAGGCTGAAGTGTTTATAGCAGTTCACCAGAATTAAGAATAGTTCCTTAAGGTATAAATGGATTCAGTATGATATGAACAAAGACAATAGTGGTATTCCACCTTGTCAACTGATGAGCTTTTTATCAAAACTTAGCGTTTTTCAAAATCCAGAGGGAAAGAAAGATCAGAATACTTTGCATTTCAGTGACTAAGCTTTGCTTCAGCATACTATTACACAATACAATCTATAGTTTGTATTTCTGGATAGAAACAATTAGTTCTTTTATTAAGCAAGTCCTTTCTTCAAACATCCTCCAGCCCTGTAATTAATAAACGACACTGAGAATCCAGCATAATTTTAGTTCTATCAGCATAAAATGGTCTTGGCGCAAAATTAAACAATTTAGACAGGTAAGAATTTTTTTTTAATTAAAATTCCCTATCCAAAAGGACAATAAAGCTTTGAAATAAAAGTTCCAAGACCAATACTTACATTATTTATACCTGGAAGTATGCTACTTGTACCAGTGTAATACAGGTCTGTAAAACTGTTAAAATCAGTCTTTCAGAGACCGTACTAAGTGATGTATTTCTAACAACTGTAACCCTGTGGCACAATCTTTCTTTTAAAAGTCTATGATGTTTCAGAGAGGTGGGTTTGGCCAGTTCATCAATCTTTTCACTGTATAAAGACAGTATCTTATAAATTGTTACTTAGATGGCATATTTCATATGAGGTTGCTGTGTAAGTACATACTCATCTTTTATATATTTGTGTCTCCAGAAGGCTCAAGACTTCTCTTCCACCCTTTCCAAATGTGTCCTTCACAGGGCAGTCCTGCATCTCCTTGCTTTCTCATTCCTTCCTTCTTTATTAGAAAAGGTATCTAAAAAGAGAAACAGAAATAGAAATCAAGAATTACAAACATTAAAAAAACAAAATCCCATACAGATTAAAAAATAGACCACCTACCTTATTAATCAGCCCTACAGCAGTTGTTCTTAAAATAGCCTAAACTCAGTATTCAGAGTTAAATGACCTGGTCTCTTGTTCCTGCTTTCTTCTGTACACCAGGAAAGTAAATCTTACTTCACAGTTCTTGCTTTCGTTGACATTATATGGGGATTTTCAACATGGAAATTTTCTTGTAAGTATAATACACCAAATCCCATGTGGTAACATCCAATGGGGAAAAATCATATAGATCTTGTAGTGGAAAGGCATTTCCTTGTTTGCCATATATTTTTTCCTTTGAAGGCAGGTCTTCAAATAGTCACTTGACAGGACCAGGTGAGGACGGATTCACACAGTAATTTTTTTCTGGTCACTTGAAATTCTTGCACAAGTTAACACTTAAACTTGAAGAGTTTGATAATTCAAAAGTGACAATATGGTGGAAAGTATCCACTGCTGGGAAACATGGAAGGTTGTCCAAACCACATTGGATCCTAAGTGTAGCTTCTTTATATTTCATAAATAGCAGTCACAAATTTACTTTCAAGGTTATTTAAAGAAAAATGCTTGTTAATTGAAAGCACTTGCACTTCATGAGTCTCCATGTGTGGTGGGTTCATTTTGGCCAGCTGTCAGACACCCACCCAGACGCTCTCATGCTCCCCCTCCTTAGCAGGACTGGGGGCAGAAAATAAGGTGGAAAAAAAAAAATAGCTCATGTGGTAAAATGAGGACAGGGAGGTCACTTAGCGATTACCACCACAGGTACAACACATTCAATTTGGGGAAATTAGTTTTTTGACAATTAAAATAGGTTTGAATAGTGGGAAATAAAGACAAATTAAAACAACATCTCCCCACCCACACCTTTTTCTCAGGCCCAGCTTCACTCCTGTATTCCTGACTCTTCCACCCACCCCAGCCTTCAAGCAGAGCAGGGGGATGGGGAACGGGCGGTTGCAGTCAGTCCAGACCAGCTCCTCTCTGCCCATCCTTCCTCTTCACACTTTCCTCTGCTCCAGCGTGGGTCCTTCCCAGGGGCTGCAATCTCTCAGGAATATCTGCTCAAATGTGGACTCTCCACAGGCTGCAGTCCTTCAGGAAATATCCACCTGCTCCAACCGTGGTGCTCCATGGGCTCCACTGTGTCCCCTCTGTGGGCTGCAGGGGAGCTGCGCTGGTGCCTGGGGCACCTCCTCTCCTCCTTCTTCTCTCACCTTGGTGTCACAGGGCTGTTTCTCTCACATTTTTCCTCACTCCTCACTGCAATGCAGCATTTTGCTCTTTCTTAAACTTTGTTTTCCTGCCATCATGGCTGAAGGGCCCAGCCATGCCCTGCAGGGGGTCGGTTGGAGCCGGCTGGAACCGGCTGTGTCCGGCTCAGGGCAGCCCCAGTCCCTCCTCACAGAGGCCACCCCACAGCCCCCGCTGCCAGCGCCTGGGCATGGACACCAGCACACTGTGTTGCTACATTCAAAACTTACAGTTTTGAGAATTGGTAATCTCTTCTGCAGCCAACATGCACAGCTTTCTTGTCTTCTCAAGGGAGCACAACTTTATTCAGGTGGTGGCATGATGAAAGCAATTGAAAGATGGAAGTACTAGGCTTCAGATCATGATGCCAGACAAGACAACAAAGGAAAGTAATGAGAAAGCAAGTTGATGTATGTTATCTTGAAATTATAAAAAAATTACATGATTACGTGACCTAAACATGTATCAACCAGAATCAACACCATTAGTGAAAGCATGAAGTACATTTCTGACGTGATGGAAACCATCAGAAAGTTGATAGGGTCTACACCAAACTCCGTCATTTGCAGTTTAAGCAGATTTGCTCCTGCTAGCAGACCTAGAACAGGCAGGAACCATGAACGAAACATCCTACAGGTGGGTCCATACAGGTGTAAGTATGCTGTGTACAACATCTGGGCCTGAGGGTGTTAAAGATTGGAATAATCTCTCATACATCACCTGTGAAAAGCAGAAGAACTTTTGATATGTCTGCGGTAAATATATACTTTTTTTTTTTTAAGGGAAATATTGCAAGGAGAAGAACCTTTGTAATCTTTGTAACAGCGAGGCACAACCTGTAGAAAGGGTTGATAATCTGTCACTGGACGCAAAAATGCATTCGTGTTCATGGACACAAAAAGCTGTGCAGCAATGGACATTGCAAACATGTCTGCACCTCTGCATTGCAGTGACGAAATCCTAACTCCAGCCTTTGCTTCAACATTCTGTGGACTTTAGGAGATGTTAGTAAGAGTTTTATATTAATAAACTCAGCAGACATGGGGTCATCATATTAGCAGTGATATAATGTGCCAGAGGGAACCTCTGCAGATATCACCGCTATTACAGCTGAACAAATACATCATGAGTAATTGGACAGATCAAGCATCTTTCTGTTCAAGAGTTGCTGAAGAGCAGCTTACAATTTGCTCAATTATATTTGTTATTCAGAGTCACCCAGTGGATAATTAGATGAATCAGTTTTGCTCTGAAAGTTGTTCACAAGCAAGCAGTTCATACAACTATCTGCAATTTGAAAATTTTCAATTAGATTTCATTGCTTATGTGGGTCACATATTATTGGATCTGACTCCTGCCAGTATGAGTATTGCTCTTAGAATCCAGAATATGACGTGAAGATTTACTTACAAATTCAAAACTTAGATTGATCAAATATTCTCCAACAATTTGCACGTCAAAGATAACATTTTTGTGGACATCCTGCCTTCGCAAAATGCTGCAGAGAATAATCCCAAAGTACCGGCTACACAAATTTATCTTATTTTTTCACTTTTTAGTTTCGACATATATTTATGGATTAAATGTGAGATATTTGTTGATATCAAATGCTAAATTTTGAGAAACAAAGAATAAAAATAATTTGAAAATATCTGAGAAATTATGTATTTTCACTGCGCTCATTATCTGCATGTTGTAGACACAGTTAAACCCTGAAGCACTTAAATGCAGTGCTTTGACAATTAAAATAATAGGTTTTTTCCCTCCTACACAATTTTTTTTTGAAGCTGTCAAATGCCATTTTCTTCAAGACTGTGTGGTGTACCTTATGTTTAGGAATGGATAATTTGGAAAATTAGTGAAAGCAGAGAAAGGTGTATTTTTTAAGATTGCATTATTTTCAAAGTTTAATATTTGAAATTAAAATCTGGAGACCTTTCCTCCTTGATGTGAGTCAGACCTTAGATCTCCATCAAAACAAATCAGAAATATAGGTGAAGCCCAAGAAAGGAACCAAACCTAGTACTATTATTATAATACGATAAGGAAAAATCCCTGATCTGGAAAGTAATGTGAAATACAAGTGCATTTTTCCTCATTTGTCCTTTTCCATGATTCAGAATCATCCATGTGTGGTAGGAGTATAGGTACTATCTAAGATAACACCTTTAAGAAAGCAAGAAATTCAGCACTAAGTTGACAAGAAATGAAAGGTCTGCCTCTCCAGGGAGACCAAGGTTAAAAAATACACAAAGAGTAGATTCTACCTCACTGTTGTATTATTTTCCAGAAAATTTCTGGAAATGTGTTTCAACTAAATCAAGCACCAGTGGCAACAGCCTTACTAAAACGAAACAGTTGGCAACATCAAAGAAGAGATGAAAACAGTGTTAATGCAAGTGAGGTATAAACTCTGCTGCTCCATGCACTCACACCATCTGCCCAGGAAGTGTAAACACATAAACAGCAAATCTAAGCCTGGAGAAGAAGAAGTAACTTAAGTCAATGAATGTTCAAACTGCTGCAACTTTTATCTGCCCTTAATCAAAAAATATCCTCAGAGGGACTAGGGATAGTTTTATCTCAATGAACTTTCCATTTCTCCCCTTCAGTACACAAAGGCTCATTAAAAAAGCAGATATTCAGCAATAAACAATAGCAACAAAATAGTGAAGCAATGTTGTGATGCTGAGAAGTTCTACATTATGGTTGAATGTATTTCTCAATAAACCAAACTTGTGCATGTTTGTCGTGCAGAATGAAAGGTGGGTGACAGTGACCGTTGTCTTTCCTACAAAGCAAAATCTCAAAGAAATAATACATTAAAAATTAAATATATTTCTTTTTAACTCTCGTAGAGACCTTTGAAATTCTTCATATTCTGGATTACATTTTGTTTAGCTCCACTGGCTCGAAGACATTGTTCAAAAGTGTCCCCATTTTTCTTTCCATTTAGGGAGGTAGGAATTATCAGGACCAGTGCTAAACCTGGAGAGAAGAATCCTCATTAAGTCGTATCCTGGAGGGGGACAGCAACAGACATAACAGGTCTGTCTGGAATTGTTCTCAACAAATAATCTGAGACGCAAATATGCCACCTAATCAACCTATTTTTTTTAACAGAATCAACTATATCTGAATCATTTGTCACAATTGTTTAACCTCTTCTTTAAAATCTTGTCTAACTTCTTTAAACCTCTGTCTAAGCCATATTTAGAGATCCCTAAGACCACTACTGCCTTTGGCAAATTTCCTCAGGGTTTATGTATTCTGACTGCTAAAAAAAATCCTCAATGTTAAATCCAAATTTCCCTTGCTGAAATTCATGGTTGTTTCTTTTCCCCTCTCTGGAACACAGGAACTTGGCTGGTTTAATGCAGAAGATAGCCATACAATGGACCAAACTAAGTTTTTTACACAGCTCTAATTCTGGCTTTCACAAGTTTTGTGTGGATGACTTTGTGGCTTAAAAAGAGATGTTTATGTAGCTTCGTCAAATTTTTACCTACTATGTACATTTAAAATAAATCATTAGATCCTGTGCTTTATGTTAATTAAAGACACAGAAAGACTTGGAATGGGCTATGTAAAAATAGATCAGACATATATCACTTACATGTTTCAAGCACTTGAAAGGTCAGAAGATATATTGCTATTAGGAACAAGTACAAGCACATCTCCAAAGAGTGGTTCAGCAAATATCTTGGTCACATGGTGACCAAACAGCAGTTTGGCCCAGATGTTGCAATCCAGCAAGGTCAAAGGCAAGGGACTGGTTTCCTTTTCCACCCTCACTTAGGGGAATTTCTGCTGATACAAAGCCAGCCTCTTCCATACGGTCAGGCCCAGCCGCCACTCCTTGAACAGAGCAACATATTTCCATTTCTGAAGTAGTGCCTGTCCTGAGCTGCAGGTATGTTGCTGCATTTCTGAAGCATTTTACTGTTTACTTCAGTAGTTGGAAACTTTAGGGAGAGTCTAAGGGAACACTGTCCTGTAGCGTTTGCCTACACAATTTCTATGACTTTGCCTGAGAAAGTCACCATTCATATATTTTACTGTGCACATTTTACAAACTGGTGCTTTACAAATGGTCTTACTTGCATATGAGGTAATATTATGAAAAATTTTTATTTAGTAAGTAAGGATACTGTTCATTCAATCTTTTTTAGGTTCATTTTAAATGTTGTCAAGGTAAATTAAAATCTTTTAGAGCTTCTAAAAAAGCTCTTCTGAAGCTTTTTTTTGGTATATTAATATCTAAATATTTAAGAAAGGTAGAGAAAAACAGGACCCCAAAACAAAAACATCTTTAATTTGACAAGTAAAAATGTGTTGCAGTACATTTCTTCCAGTGTAAATAAACAGCTACAAGAATACAACAAAATATATAGTTTGTCTCAAGACAGTGATTTTACTTCATAAAATGTTCTACAGCAGACATTCATTATTTTAAAATGTTTTGTTAATATTTTGGTTTGGCTTGCAGGGTAATTTTTTCTTGCTTTTTCATTTGTACAGCCTAATGTTTTAATTTAATCTTTAATTTAACATTAGAAAAATATGAAACAGATCAGCATTAATACTGTAAAAACCAGTTGAAATAATCAAGTTTTGCACAAAGCAATCGAAGCGGTGTATGACTTAAAGAAAATAAAACCATTAAAAACTGACAAATAATGAGCTATATTTCTTATATTGCATTTACATTTTAGAGCAAGCAATAAAAAGTAAATAAAAACTTGCTAGAAGAATTAATTGTCCTTGCTTATTTAAATTAAAAGCACCATATATTTGAAAGATGCTGCAGGGAAAATAACATTGCATTTCTCTTTCTTCTTTATTAAAAAACTCACCCTGTTTTAGCTATTATGAAAAATCTTTTAAAAACCCCACAGTTTCCCCTATTTTGAGGAATAAAATTACTCTGTTTTGCACGTACTATACTAGTTATGGTAAAAATGCAGCGAACATAAGAGGACAAAGGCAGATGCCCTATGGTTTCAGAAATGCTTCAAATTGTAAATGGTGTTAAAGGGTTTACAAGTCTTCAGAGGATTACTTCTTAGGTGCACAATATGAAGAACACAGATGCAGAGGACAGAAGAGGGTGTTCAGGCGGGCTGAAGAGAATAGAACTGTTCAGGTAAGGAAGGAAAGAAAGAATAAACCAGCTTAACTGCGAACAACAAACCTAATGACCCATTTTTTCCTGCAGATGTTTTCAGCATCCCTTTACCATTCTGCAGGAGCAAACCCAAATCTTAATTCTATGTATTCTTTGCAATATTACTTCCATTGCAATGCCAGAAGCTCTGCTCTCCTCTTTGACAGTAAAGCCCCAGCTCACTCCATGGTCTTCTGCTATCTGGCCAGGAAGAACCCACCCACTTCCAGAGTCTCCAAACTATTAATATTTTAATCATATGGATCAGTTTGCATGTCACTTCTTACTGGTTAGCTAAGAGGCTAAGCAAAGCAAGTCTCTGCAACTGCTCTTTCCATGCCAGATTAACTACATGTCTCTCCCACCCAGCTCGTGATTTCTGTAAGATGTAAAAATGTAATTATCTGAGAGACCTCTACACCCTTGACAACTGTAACTAAAATTGGTGATTGTCAACATTATTTGCAGAGTAGTGGTAGGCAAGCAGGTATGTATGTGTGATTTCCTTTGGAAACCAGGCTAAACCAGCTAGAGAACAGTCCCAAGGAGAAGGACTTGAGGATGTTGGTAGATGAGAAGTTCAACATGACCCAGCAATGTGCACTTGCAGCCCAGAAAGCCAACAGTATCCTGGCATGCATCAAAAGAAGTGTGACCAGCAGGTCGAGGGAGGTGATTCTGCCCCTCTGCTCCGCTCTCGTGAGAACCCACCTGTAGTACTGCATCCAGCTCTGGAGTCCTCAGCACAGCAAAGACATGGACCTGTTGGAGCGGGTCCAGAGGAGGGCCACAGAAATGATCAGAGGGCTGGAGCACCTCTCATACGAGGACAGGTTGAGAGAGTTGGGATTGTTCGGCCTGGAGAAAAGAAGGCTCTGAAGAGACCTTATAGCAGATTTTTACAGTACTTAAAGGGGTCTGCAGGAAAGATGGGGAGGTACCCTTGGTCAGGGAGTGTAGTGATAGCACAAGAGGTAACAGTTTTAAGCTGAAAGAGGGCAGATTTACATTAGATATTAGGAAAATATTTTTTTACTGTGAAGATGGTGAGACACTGGAACAGGTTGTCCAAAGAAGTTGTGGATGCCCCGCCTCTGGAGGTGTTTAAGGTGAGGCTGGATGAGGCTTTGAGCCTTACTTGAGTAAGTCATCTGTATATGAAGAATCAAATGCAAGACAGAATCTGAAGACTTGATCCTTAGTCATTCTGGAAGCAGAGATCCATATCTGCTGACATCTATATGCAGCTGAGGTCTAACAACAGTTAAAACAAATCAATGAATACCACTGCTTATTGTGCATCTAGTGACTGTTTCAGCATTTCTGACATCAGCACATCAATTGTACTGAGTGATACATCCAATAAAGCACTGAAAAGCATGTTGGAATTTGAGACAAAAGTTTTTCCATTTAGATTGCTGTAAGTGTAAGATGGAACCTGGAAATGAAATACCAATCTTCCGGACAACAAAAACTTAAATGAAATCTGTTTAAGAACAAACTAGCAATGTGATATCTTTTTCATTGCTCCCTTCCTGCGACAAAGTGAGATGAGTTTGACCAGAACAGTAAGAGTGAAGCTGCACAGTGGCATTCCTCCTATGGTAGCAGTCAGTGGTCTGTGCTTCCACAGGAGCCTTTTTAGGAGGAACTGCTAAATGAGGAGGCAAACTCTACAGAAAAACTGACAAACAAAGAGACAACTAGATCTGCTGGGGTTTTAGCATAACAAAAAGCTCCTCTACTCCCCTACTGGCTATCCTCACAGAAGATAAAGACCTACTACTATAATCAGTTACTGTAATTACCCCCGGGAGCAGAGATGTCTGATTGGAGAACTGACGCTTTCCAAGTTCAGCACCTAATGACAAAGCCAACTCTCATGACCCAGTTCCACAGTGTATTAGCAAAGCAAAGGGTTACATTAGTAACAGTCATCTAAACTCTTGCTGACCTAAGAAGCGATGTTTCAGTATGTGCCCTGTGTTTTCTACTGCATGACTCCAGTATTTCTGAAAAGAAGCAACATCAGCAACAAATTGAACACTAAATTGAACTGGCAGCAAATCCTGTAGTCATCCAAGGTCACAAAATGATCTGTCTCACTTGTCTGGTGATTGGTAGCCTCCTTTTCAACAGTTCAATCATTAATTCAGCCTTCAGCACATTAAAAAACAATTCCTCTCCCAAGGCAAATGAGAGTTCAAAAAACCTTCCGGTTCCCAGTTCGTGTCATATATTGGTTCCAGTGCTCTCCCTGCAACCTGTTTGCTCTCCTTTTTTTGGAGGAAAGGTCTCTTGACCAAAGGACATTATCACATCTCCTCAATGTAGCACTAACTCTTTGATGTGTATTACGCAATACTGTGATACCAGCATATACAGGAAAGGAAACGAGGGATAGGCTCAGCCTAGATATTCGAGTCTGCAGAAGGCAAGTTAGACTGGCACCATGATTAGCCAAACTGAACTGTGTTCAGAATGAGACCTAAGCCTGATAACCCCAGAGGGCTCTTCACCCCAGCTACGTAATGATGTACATAGCGGAAATTGCCTGTGCCAGTCATTTGTATCTGAGATGTAAAGTACAAAAAGGATAAGATTCACCCAATTGCAAGGTAATCAAGACTTCAAACAAGATTTTCTTTGTTGTGGTTCAGCCTGGTTTACAGATCTGGAGTATGACTGTGAATGATACCACACACTGAAAATACTGAACTTTGTTAGACAGAAAGGCGAAAGAGAAATGATGTAGCCACTTTTATCTTTACTTTCTTTATAGTAAATGTATTCTAGTTACTATGGATCCAGCATGGCCTGACTCACAAGGGAATGTGGCATTCCTGCGCCAAATCACAGGAGCCAGTAACTTTAAACCTGCTACCCTCACCTTGCTCAGTAAAATGAAAAACTGCATGCACTGGGTTTTAGCTGTGCCACATCATGGAAAAATGTAGCATAAAATGTCAGGCGGTAAAGAGGACTCTACAACCTGTCATGCCCTGCAGATCTGCTGCAAGGACTGCAATGACAAGTCAGAGACGTTTCCAAGAGAGTACTTTGGTCCCTAAAAACCCCATGGTGCTACGCAGATGGAGCCTTCCATCTCTGTTTGCCCTAAGATCCTATTTACCCTATACAAGACTGTGAGTGTAGGGCCCTTTACATGAACTTCAACAATGTCTATGTCCAGAAAGTTGTTTCCTGGGACTTCATATAGCTCTTGCACAAATAAAGGGCTGAGGCAGGAGCCAGGAACAGTCTCATTGCATTTGTTTCAAATTTACCCCTTTTTGAGAGGTTTTCTTTCTGACACAGGCCAACAAAAGGCTAACAGCAGCCTACACTCTCTACAAACTGGTCTGTGGCAATTCCATTAAGAATCTGTCCTAGATGCTTAATGTTCCTAAGGAATAATTCCTATATCCCTAGTATTCACAGCAGAATAAACATTTCAGATGAAACTGGGGAAAGAGGGAAAAAAACCCCCAACCTCCACCCAACTTATAACATCTCCCGTGAAGAGTACCTGTGGACTGTTTGCTGAGAAAACACACTCAAATACCCTGACTATGTTACAGATTTTTACATTCGTTGGTGCAGGGACCATGAATTACTATGTTTATGAAAGAGCTACAATCATAATTTGTCTACAAATCTAGTCAGGGAATCTGGACATTAAACCAGTGAAAATATTAAATCCCAACACTTCTGCAGCTCCTGCACAGCCTGTCAACTCCCTCCAATATACTACAAACAATTAAATGTTAGCCTTTTGCATAATTGTTCTTACCACATTTTACTGCCACAGGGTTTTAGGTTTGGGGTTGGTTTTTTAGCAAAGGAATTATGCAAGTACCATATTAAGGGAAAAATGCATAGTTCATGCTGAACTAAAATAATTGACTGTGAGTGACAAAATAATTATATATATGCTGGGTATTTTGCTATTTTTATACATTGTAATTACTAGCTTTGCTGCATCGGGAAGAATACAACTTTCTCAAAGATTAATAATATTGGGTGAGTTGATACACAAGAATGCAACTGTCTTAAAAGTGTGTCCTCCAGCAAATTAAAAAGTTGCCTGCCACTCATCAGTAAACTTGTGTTGCTGAGCACTTGGTGGTGTTATCAACCTTACTTATTTTAAACTTTTGATCAGTTGAGCAGTCTTCTTCGCAATACATGTCAGGTTTTTGCTAGTGACCACTCCATCCTTTAAGTCAAAATCATTACTTTAGAATATAATATTAAATATCAATATTGTTTATTGTTGTTGTTGCTATAAAGCCACTTATAGCTGATTTAGTGATGAAGCAAGCTGAAGCTGTGTAGGTGTTGCTCAGGGATAACAAAGGTGTATGTTGTACTTACACCTGCTGCATCATGTAATGTTAAAAATTAATTTGATGTAAGCACCTGCTTAGGACACACTTGGAAGTCATGGATATTATAGAAATTAGGGCAATGGATTTACAAGAAAAATCAGGGAAAACACATTGAAAAGTGATACTCTGGGGATTTATGAGATCAGGTTTGCAATCTGAAGAGCAAATAAAAGGATATTAACTATTTAACCCAGCTAAAGGCTTAGCCGTAGATACACTGTAAAAGCCATTTAGAGATTTGGCTGATTCCTCATTTTATGAAATCGGGCCTGATATAGGCATAAGAGTATCCTACAAACATTTTACCTTTTTCAGAAAAATCAAATGAGGCACAAAGTATTTTGTGAATGCTCATATTAATTCAGCTATCTAGAGAAATAAACATAGTTGACAGTGTTGATCAAGCAATTACCTGATTTAAAATAGATGAATAATATTTTGAAAATGGCATGATTCTGTCAACTTAAAACACTACAGTCAGACTGCAATGAACAGATCTCAGCTTCACGATTACATTAGTCTTAATGAACTGAAAAGGACTAAATTCAAATAAAAACAGGCAGAGCATAGCCTCTTTTTACAACAGAACAATTCCAACAGTGTGTGGGCAGCTTCCAATCTTCTACACGAGACAGACTATTGCTAGGAGGACCAGTCCTTTCCATCAGAATTGAAATAATTCCATATCGTGAGCCAGGGGAGAGAACAGGGAGGACCAGGGGGAAGGTAAGGTTTCCAGGGTCTAGATCCACTCGTGGACCACGGCTGGTGGATCCATCTGTTTCCAGATAGCTCTTGCTCCCTCAGTGGCAGCTGTAGAAATCTCAGCAGTTTCTGTGACACAGTAGCAGTCCCCCTCACCGCTCCCCTGCTGCACTGTAGCCAGAACAGTGGGTGAAGGAACGGTTCCTGCTTCTTGATGGTGCATGTTTGGTTTTTCTCTCTGTAAATGTCTTCCCCTTGGCATGATATACACTGATGCTGTTAAAAACCCTCTTCTAGTTTTAAACTAAATGCACCCTAATTTAAGTAACAGCAGTATTCAAAATCTTTATGGAACACCTTCAATACCCTGTGATGTCCTCTCTTATGTAAACCTTGAGAAGTCTGTCCTTTGCTTTGAGTTTCTGTATCTATATGCATAGTCTGGCATGGATCAAAGCTGAGTGACATGGGATAAACTGCCACAACAGCCCTTTTCCTATAAAACTCACAGCCATGCCTCCTGTTCTGGGGCAAAACAGCCTCATCCAGAATGTCTTCCAGAACCTGGTGCCAGTTCCTGCATGCAGGAGCAGCTATGCTGGCCAGGAGCCACTATTTTCAGTGCAGCAAAACACCACCAAGCAGCTAATTAGTGGCATCTTGCTTCTGTAATGGACACTGCTGCTGGATTTCACCTTTCAAGCTGGAATGAGCTCAGCAGAAGCTGAGAAATTCTGTTTCTCATATAGGAAACATGCCTCCATGACTGGCAACGTGTTCTGTGTGGGTTTTTTAATTATTCCCTTATGTTTTATTAGTCTCAGTAAGGCTAGATTTACCGGAAGGAGGAAACCTTTTCCATCCACTTCTGATAATGGCATTCCCCATCCTCTCCTGCTGTTCTTGTAGTTCATTCTGCAGCACCACACCATGGCTACTCTGTGTCTCTCCCACAAAATAAATCTCTGTACTGGTGTTATTAAATATTTAGAATATTCATGGCAATGGGTCTTACTTGCCAAAACAAGAAGGATTAGAGGTTTCTGATTTGGGATTTTGACCAGTCATCTCACTAGTCAAGTGGATTGGCACCTTATCTTCTCTGGCAAAATTGCAGTTGTTTCTCTTGGATGAGGACCTAGCCACGGTTATGCTGTTGCCAGAGGGGATTATTAGAATACATTATACATGTGGCTAGTTTTGAAGACCACCTGGAAGCTACAGCTAGAGCAGTATGTGCCTGCCCATGAGATTAACAACATCAGCTGTGAGGCACATGTTGCTTTCCAAACACTGCACTTTCCACCTATTTGTATATGGCTGCAGTGGAAGTGACGGTGCCCTGTGAAGTCCTGCATGAGGCAGCCACCAGCACAGGAAGCACTTTACAGGAACCGAGCTGTGCTACCTGAGAATCTGAAACTGGAGAGCCAGGGTATTCTCACCGCCGACCTCCACAGTACAATGTCCTCACCTATCTCCAGACCACACAGCTGTTGATCAAATGATCAACACAGTAGAATATGCATCAATTTTTCTCAGACCTCTGCTATAACAATTGATTTTTAAGCTTTTTGTACAGAGCAATTGTAATCCATGCATATAGCTTGACACAGGCTGGTGGAGTGGTGTATAGTAAAGCCGCTAGCAGCAGCAGTAATAGCTTCATTGTTATATATTTTAAAATCACAAGATGTTTAGAGATCAGAGCATGATCCATTGTTGTCAAGAATTATAAAAAATACTAAGCAACAAACTAGGTAGCAGGGCTTGCTCTACATTTTCTTCTATCAGAGATCAAGTAGTTGGCCTTCTTTGGCCCTGTTCCTCTTGTGTCCCCACCGTAGCTTGCACATTATTTTCCTGACAAGCCTCATCCCTCATATCACTGATGGATTTATATTCTGTTGAGCACAATTGAGTACTTTGATAGTCAGAATCTGATCTTATTATACACGTGTCAGCAGAACTAACTCCAGGGAAGTCAATGGAACCAAGTTAGATTTACAGACTTAGAGCCAAATTTTTAATTCACCACCAACATCTGTCATAACCTCAAATTTAAACTCTCCATGGACATGATCTACATTCCTAAAGCTTACAGATGGTATTTTAATATTTCTATAAAAAGAAAAATCTTGCATGCCAGAGAAGCGTACTCAGTTCCTCTCGTCTAAGGTATCTGACATGCACCCTAATTCCTCAAGGAGTGTTTATAAGGGCAGCCAGTTGGAGCTAAGACAAAAGGAAAGGGAAAAGAAGACAGCTATGTCAACTGAAATGTCAAGGTGCTAGATAGCCTAAAGCTCAGTTCCAAAACTAATTGGAAAAGGGAACTCAGATATATATTTTTTCCACATTGACACCGATTCCTGTGTATTAAATATTTCAGTGACCTCATCAAAACTGTGCTTGTCAGGAAAAGTCTGGAATCATCAATCTTTGCTCAGAACAGATTTGAAATTATTTTCCATACAGGTTTTGATGAGGGATTCTAAAATATGTGCTGCTTCACACTTAAACACAGAAAGAGTTCTCATGTTTGGACATACTTTCTTGTTAGGCTTTTTCTCTCTGCATTTTACACTGCAAGGAGCATTGATTAATGTGAATGTTTTAGCTGTAGTTGTTGTTTGTGTATAAACTTTTGTTAAAACAAGTACTGCAGAATAAATGACCTTTATACAGACACCTATTAAGGCACTAAAAGGCTTGGCTACATTCATCTGAGATGCGTATACATAACGTTTGGAACAATAAAGGGATCGGCAGCTGCAAGGGGTTTGAATTGAATTCTTTAACAATAGAAAAGTTTTTCAGGCCCAAATACCAGCAAAGAGAATTTTTTGCAGATAATCCAGGAGAAAGAAAATAATAAAAAAATGCTAGCCAACTTTGCAGCAGTTAGCATAAGGGTGCCATCTGAGACATGTCAGCTTAAGAGTGCCTTATAGTACCATTCTTTTACACAACCATAGTATTCAGAGCTGTTTCCCCAAATAATCCCAGATGGCATGCCACAAAATTTCAATTCATTTTAAAAGCTTTCTTTGCTGTTATTATGTGATTGAAAGTGCAAAAGCAAGTTGCCATTCTCATGGCACTATTTGCATTGGCTATTATCCCCTAAAATCCCCTTTAAACAGCTACATTGTCAGCCCATAGGCCTCATTTAGAACTACAAAAAAGCCCAGATTAATTCGATCAAAGGGAGAGCCAAGTACAAAATGCACTTTTCAAACTGTATCAGAGTAGGTTCCTTTTACAGATCGCTGCATGGCTAGAGCAATGCAAAAAAACCCTGGCTGAAATAAAGCCTGAGCACTAACAGAAATAACTGTGCATGTTTCACATGAACCTTTTGGGGCTCTTCCAGGGTAAATCTGTCACTACAAATGACTAGAATAAAATATATCTAAATATAAGTCTGTAAATTAAGTAACAGGCATCAGTTTTTGCCTGTTTGGCTTTCTGCCACCACTTTCAGGAGGCACTGATGTATTGCATGGATAACTTAGCCAGCTATAGCCATTTCTGAAGTGTGTGCATTGGAATTTTTAATTAATTAACTTAACAATGAGCAATGAAACTTCCAAAAGGTACAGATAATTCCCCCCAGAATTATTTTGTTGCCATTGCAAAAAATCATCATCATCATCACTGGTGAGGCAAAGGAAAAAGAAAAAGCTGCTGGTATCGTTTCTGCAAAATATGCTATTTCATAACCTAAGGTGAACCATTTCAAGTCAAACATAACACAGGTCCATAGATCTACAGCCAAAAAAATTCTCTAGTGGCTTTTCAGTCTCACCTGGAATTCTGATGACAGGCAATAATGCTGATATTTTTATTTCTCACGGAAGATCTTTTGGTGTCTCTGCACCGTCTCTCTCAGTCTCTACTGGAGTTTGCACCAGTTCTCTCACCCTCTGTCTGAAGCGGTTTCTCCAGCAGCTGCTTTTGTGTACCGAGAATGTTTTACAGGGTGAAGAACGGCAGCACAAAGGTAGAGCAACCGAACATGTGCAGCAATATGTGCCATTGCCTCTTCACCGACACATCAGGCCAAGAGAGACATGCTGAAAAGCTGAGCAGCTGCAGCTAATATGAAAGTCATTTGCTGCAGGACGAAACTGGATGAATGCTTTTGTTAGCCACTTCCAATGGAGTTGGGGTTTAGATTTTTGAACACTACCATTTTAATATAGCGGTTGTGTTTGTTTATTTACTTCTTGTATTTTACGGAATAAGTGTTTGTGCGGTGTTAGGAATAAATGCTGCATAGCAAGAAAGTTTTACTGTGGAGATAGAAATAGCTCCCACAGAGGAAAAAGGCCTTGAAAATCTATGTAATAAATGTATATGTGTAAAAACTATTAATCTATTGGCATACAAACTTTGTTTTAGTGTTTGCATTATGAAAACCTTTGGTTTTGTTTGTGATCTTGAGAACAAAAAAAAGTTAATGTAAAATTAATTATGTATTTCAAACGTGCACATTTTTGTAACAAGCATGCTCTTAAACTGTGAAAGAGGACATATTTAATTAGAGATGGAGTTTGAGTTTTTAAAAATCTGATTATTTAAACATTTGTATGTCATTCCACATATTCAGTGTAAATAAATACCAGAACCTGTTAAAGTCAGTCATAACAAGGTGCTCAGGTCTTTGTACATAATAGTATACAAAAAAGTGCTTCAAATAAGCTGCCTTGTCCCAGAGAAAATGAGATAATTTCAATTAATATTTGTCCCAGACATCTCTTTACCATAAGGTATATAAATTAATATACCCTTGCAACACTCTTAGTACTAAAAAAGTAGTTTCAGGCCACAGGAAAATATAAAAATGTGATAATTTATGGAATGAGGCCTCAGTCCTGTAGACATGCATGTTAAATATCTTTAAAATCCATTAAGTTGTAGAAAGGTTTGTAGAATCAGGTGCTCATGGCCTCATCTTTTACATGTCCAACTATCTGTACAAAGACCTGATTTAATTGAAAAGATCTTCAACCACATACTCAGCTTTTTTTTTTTTTTCCCCCTAGTCCTGGAAATGCCTAACCACTTATAGATACCTAATTCCCAAAAGTAAAGTCCCATAAACGGAATCAGCTTGTAAGCATTCTCAGTTTCAGGTCATAACATGGACGCCAATAAAAGGGTAAATCCCTCAGGATCCATGAGCACAGGATTCCTGCCATTTTTCAGGAAAGTCTGATCAAATAGGCATTATCCAGCTACACATATCAGATTACAGTCTGCACAAAGTGCAGCCAGATGAGTGCTTCTGCCCTGCTTTCCTACTAAATCATTCAATCAATTGTTAGAGCACTCGGGCTGGATAGCAAAGGGATTTGAACCTGCATCATCATCCCCAGGCAAAGGCAAATTGCAGCATGGATTATTCTACAGGGGGCACTCGGAGCCTCTTGTGCAAGCTGAACTACGCTTTACGCGGAATAATTAATATTGGGAAGGAAAAGAGTACAAAGAAGTACCACTTTGTAGTCTAATATCCCAAATACTCGTCTGTCCAACAGCAGATTGTCTCCAAAGAACATGTAATGCAAAACACACATGTTTGTTGATCCTTTTGAGAGTCAGTCTCAGCAGTGAGCTATGGAGTCATGCTCTCTCCCCAGCCAATGTATTACTGCATTTGAAGTGGAATACTTCTAATCCAAGGGATAGTTATTCCTCTTTGTCCTATCCAATCTATTTTACTTCAATACCCTGCTATTTTGGATATATATAGAACTGAGATTTAAAAAAAAAAAAAACAGGTTCAGGTCTTCTCAGAAAAAAGAAGAAATTGAACCTAAAACTGTTACATACAGAGTTGACATCAGCATCTTAGATTCAGCATCCTATTAAACTATTTTATAAAACCCAGTAAGACCATATCTGTCCAACTATATTTTTAAAAATAAAATTAAGAAATTCTGCTGAATTGTACAGATTCTCTCAGTAACTGTCTAATACTACTATGCCTTATAAAGGTAGCAACATTCAGCTAACGGTTCTCAGTTAAAATCCAGCAGATGGAGATGTTTCCATCTAGCCCACTGCCCTTTCCCTCGTGGAGAGCAAGCACTGAATGCTGCCCAGAGGGCCGTACTCTTCCTCCTGCTCTGCTAATTGCCCACTGCACAGATTTGGCCGTGGCTCTTTATGGAAGGAAGACGAGAAGAGGGAAGCCCAGGCACTGCTGCGAGACAAGGGAATTTCTCCAACTCCATTGCACAGACACCTTTCTCTCCCCAGCAGAAATGGGACAGACCAGGGAGACGGAGGTCACTGCAGTGGGGAAGTCAGTAAGGGAAGTCTGCTGCTGCCATAGCATTGCAGGAAGAGAGGAGACTGCGTTATCTGGTGTCAAAATTCAGCTCTGGGTTAGACCATCTCTAGAGATCATTACCTTGGGCAGTCTGTAAAAACCTCACGCTGTAACATCCAGTGTGGCTATGCTGAAATCCAGTTTTGGCCTTTACTAGCAAACTGATGCATCTCCTAAGGAGGTGCATTTTTCTTGTAGATTGAAGTTATTTCAGTTTTATCGGCTTAGAACAGATTGAAGTTAACCAGTGCTTTACAGATGTCAGCATTTTCAATTTTCTACCTAATTCTCTCTCATTTGTATGAGATACAGACACTTCTCATCAGTTATTTCCAGGCTAAATCACTGTATTTTCCAATTGCGTAACAGAATTCTGAAGAAGAAAAAAAAAAAAAAAAGAAAGAAAAAGAGGTGGTTGTTGCCAGGAAGGTTTTATAAGACTGGATGTTTTCCAAACAGCTGTAGGCTAATACGTGGTAGGCCATGTTCTAGACTTACATTAGTACAAATATGAAATACCTTCGTCAAAATCAAGGCATAGAGGAAAAGAGGTTCAGACCAATCTGTTTTCACAGTTGTTTCATGCTCTTCCAAGATCCAAAGCCTCTGGAGCATTAAATTCAATCTGATCTTGAGACACTTGGTTATCTGTCCCAGAGGCACCTTTTGTGTATTTTATTTGCTGTTGTGTAAGAACATTAGATTTCAAGGTTTCTAAGTGCTGTTATTTCCTTAGACTGGCTCTTCATAAGTCTGTCATTGGTGAAATCCCATGTCTGTGAAATGGCCAATTACACTGTTTTCTTTGACTGTGTTCCCATTGTAGATTTGCAATAGTCTTATATAGTTTTCCTTCAGTATTAATTATAAGAAATGAAGCCACAGGAAGGCTTTTGTCAGACAATCCTGTTGCAGAGAAATAAGGGCTGGCCATGTCTTTCAATTTCACAAAATAATGTTTTAATATGTATAAAATCCATTATAGCTGTTAATCTTATAAACCAGCACATTTTTACCTTCCACTTTCTGATTTCATTTTGATTTTGCCATTTGTATGTTTATTATATTCCACAGAACATTTCAGGGAGATGTTTCTGGCTCGGAGTTGTGGAAAGGAATATCCAAAGAAGACAACTGCCATGTTAGAATGGCCTGAGTCAAACGGTGTTCAATCAACCTGGGAGTTGGAAGACCCCACATGGGGATCTTCTGGAAATATATCCTGGATTACACAATGTGAATTGATAAGGAAAACAGGATGTGCAGAGAATAGACAGTGCTTTAGCAGAATGGAAAAATCACTGCACTAGTTGAGTAGAAAAAGGAATATAAGGAAATACATCAGAGCTAAGATAAGAGATTACAGCTGCATGTTGGCGTTATAACAGCAATTGTCTTTTCCCTGTTCTGATCCTTTTATTCTTCACTCCACTATTAGCCCATTACTTAATCCTCCCATGAAGAAGGTGTCAAATTTGAAAGCAGATTTGCACAAAATCCCCAGCTTGATAGTACAAACAGCCTAGCACAGTGAGGCATGGTAGCCTAGTGGCTAGTGCATAAGGAGTTCTCACTTTACAGGTGGTACTAATAAAGTACCAGTTTGTGTCTTTCTGCCTCAGTTCCTCGGCTGGGATAACTGTACTTCCTTTGCAGTGCTGAAATACTGGCGCTGATAATGCCTCAAGTTTCCTAGCAGTGTAATTTTCTTGGTTTTCTGTTTCTGCAGACAAGAGCTGCAGCTCTAACCTGGGGCAAAACATCCCATTTTCCTGAGACTGGTTTTCAGCCTGAGATGGGAGCAAGGGAGAAAAATCCAATATAGCAGAAAGCAAAGGAGAGCTTGAGAAATCTGCTGAGGAGCCTAGGTAGAGGCTAACCAGGGGCAACAGCGTGAAAAACCATAAAATATGAAAGAAACCTTTTACTTATTACATGATCCTGGTGGCTGTGGTTTATGCATTTGATTATATTAAACTACATTTATTTTAATTACTAAGTGGTATTCATAAGAAGAATTTCAGTCTATATTATAGCAATAAAGCTAAACTGAGAAACTTTACAGCATAAGGACAGAAGCACCCTGTCTCTGTACTTGGGTGCTTATATTTAAGTATATTTATATAGCTAGGTAGTAGCAATTATGCCAATAAATTGAGAATGCTTTACATTTTTTTCAGATCTTTTTAAATCCAAATTCCTTATTTTGAAGTTTACAGTAAGTAAGGTTTCTATACATTACTATGTTAGAGAAAAATTGTCCTTTGGTTTGTTTTGTTTTGTTTTGTTTTCCAGCAATTGGCAAAATCACTGTTGTGGTTACTGTTGCAAATATTTCTGTAGAAATATAAATGTTTGTAGGATGCATAACCCTTTCCTCACACGTAGCTGTAAAACTCAGCACTTACATAACTGATCAGTGGGGTTTTATTTTACCAGTTACTTATTTTCTGTCTTCATTCCAGAGCCCTGGTAAGGGAGGGGTGTGAAGGAAAGGTAGAGAGGGACCAGGTGGGAAGAAGTCAAGCCTGAAAAAAAGAGAAGTGCAGTGATGTGAATAGAAAGAAAGTAAATCAGGGGGAATGGGCATTTTATGCTCATTAGCTTTAGACTAAGAATTTTTATAACAATCAGATAATAGAATAAAAGAAAAGCTGAAAAAAATTACTTAAAAAAACCCTTAAAAATTAAAAAGAAACTTCCTTTCTGGGCAGCATAGTGGATAACAGCATTCAATTAGTAGAGGGTTAATAGGCTCTGTCTGGTGTATCCTACCAGTTTGGGGGTAGATTATGAAAGAAAGGGGAAGTGGGGTTAGAAGGGGTGTGTTCCCTTTCTGCCTGCCCTGGTTGCTCTGTGGTTTTTAGTTTGATTGTGAGGTTCCCTGACTGCCTTGTGGACAAGAAAGCATTTTCTGAGGGAAAGTCTCTGAAAGAATTTGGGCTGGAAGTTTACTTTCTTTCTCTGCAGTAATTCACACAGAGTAAGGGCTTCTTAATGCCTTGAAATATCTCCCAATGGCTGCTGCTAGAATCAGATATTGGACTCCAGTAAATTAAAGGATCTACTATGGAAGTTTATTTGTGCTTATAGCAGCAAAGGCCCTGGCAGCTATATAGGGTGTTGCTGCTGGGAATTTATTTCCATTGTGGTGGCTTCCTTTGACAATGTGTGAAAATTTAGCTGGCTGCAGTTTAAGATTGAAAGTGTAAACCATACCGTTCGCAAGAGTTGTGTTTTACAATACAGACCTACTACTATTCAACACACGCGACTGTAGAAACTGCAGATTAGAATCGATGGGGCGTATAAACTCTGTTTGGCTGGGGCAGAATGAGGTTAAAAGTCTGACCCACAAAAAAATCTGGTGCTGCCTCTACCTCACAACTGCAGCTTTTGGTATGGGAAAATGGTTAAGGCAATTTAAAAGCTTCCTCAAACAAAGGATACAGTTTAGTAAATCACAGATTTTGTGATCAAACAGCCTACAGTATTTCCTAGGTTTACTTTAAATACAAGAAGTTGTAGAGCATAACTTCCCCCAAAAGTACCCATGAAGGGAACTTCAGATGAAGTTTTGCCATAAGGCCATCTAAGGTGCCTATCACATTTCTTCAACTTAAGACAGAGGGTGAGAGCATACATTTTATAAGATGCTTCAGTGAAGTGGTGAGCACATTAGGTACAGTTAAAACATTTTGGCCAAGACAGGTGACAACAGGCTGGCAGTTAATGTTGAACAGAGTACCACATTTAGATATCTGCCTTTGGAGACTTTCTGACAAGCATCAGCATCTCTCCCTGCATGGTGGCCAAATACCCTACCCTTAACACATTCTCGTGACAGTTTCATTTAGAAACAATTCAATGCTCCCAAACCACCCTGGAAAGGTGATGGAACAACTTATTCTTGGTGCTGTCTCTAGGCATATCAGGGATAAGAAGGTCATTAGAGGCAGTCAACATGGCTTCACCAAGGGGAAGTCATGCTTGACCAACCTGATAGCCTTTTATGAGGACATTTCCAGGTGGATAGATGATGGCAAAGCAGTAGATGTGGTCTATCTCGATTTCAGTAAAGCATTTGACACCGTCTCC